>JBBBDQ010001562.1:570000-650000 GCA_037127315.1 Ascarosepion bandense
GAAATAATTTAAAATAGCAAAAATAAATATGAAATATGATGATTTGAAAGAAAAGAATAATAGAAGAAAGCAAAAGTATTTGGAAGAAAAAGAAAAAGAAAAAGAAAGGAAGGTAGAAGATAAGGAGATGAGGAAGAAGAAAATGAAGTAGTAGTAATAGTCAGATAAGGAAGAAAAAAACGAAGAAAAAGAAGAAGGAATAGAAAGAGAAAAGGAGGAAGGGAAGGTGGAGAAGAATGAAACAGTACAAGAAGAAAAAGGAGAAGTAGGAAGATAAGAAAGAGAAGTAGAAGAAGAACAAAGAGTAAAAGAAGGAGAAGAAGAAGGAGGGGGAGGCGGAGGAGGAACATGTAGAAGAAAAAATAAAGAAGTAGTAGTTGTTAAATAAGGAAGAAAAGAAGAAGGAGTAGAAGAAGAAGAAGAAAACGAAGAAGAAGAAGAAGAAGAAGAAGAAGAAAAAGAAGAAGTATTAGTTGTCAGATAAAGAGGAAAAACAAGAAGAAAAAGAGGAAGAAAAAGAAGAAAAAAGAAAAATTTTAAAAAAGGAGAAAAAGAAGGAATAACGGAAGGAAATAAGAAAGACGTAGAAGAAGAAAAAAGCGAAGGAGGAGACAGATAAGAAAGAAGAAAGAGAAGAAGAAGAAGAAGAAGAAGAAGAAGAAGAAGAAAGAATAAAAGAAAGAGAAGAAGGGGAGGTGGAGAAGAAAGAAGAAAAAGTAGTAGAAGTGGTCAGACAATGAATTAAAGAAGAAGACACAAAGAAGGAATATAAATAGAAAAGAAGGAAGAAAAGGGGAAGAAAGAGGAAGGATTAGAAAGAGAAAAATTAGGCAGATAAGAAAGAGGAGTAGGTGAAGAAGAAGAAGAAGAAGAAGAAGAAAGAGCAAAAGAAGTGAGGAGAAGGAGTAGGAAGATGTAGAAGACAAAAAAGAAGAAGTAGACAGAGAAGAATAACAAGAAGAAAAACAAGAAAAAAAGAAGAGTAGGTTAAGGAAGAAAAGAGGATGAAGTAGAAGAAGGAAAAGGAGCAGAAAATAAAACAAAAATCACTCAAGAGATCAAAATACAAATTAAAACTGGGCATGATGTGAAAATAGACTAAACACAAGAAAAGAAAATAAATGAGAAACAACAAACAAAAAATACTACTATTACTTCTGTTACTACCAATACTACTAATCATAATCGCAATAATAATATGAAAAATTAACGATAAATAAAAAAAATAGTAAGTGGAAAAGGAAAAAGAAACTAAGAAATGTGAATAATCATTTTAAGAAGATCACGGCAAGTTCGAGATCTGACTAAGAAGCCATTCACAGATGAGAGAATTCTCGTGTTTCATCATTCGAGCAGCTTATAAATGAGTCGTGCTCACTCTCTTTTGTATTCAAGCTATAGGGACATAGCTAATGTTTATTAATTCGGCCTTGTGTCATACTTAACCAAACTCTCTACAGCTTACAAGTTTTATCCAGAATTATCAGAACTATCAGAATGTTTTCATCAGAAGGTTGATATTTTTGAATTAGTGTGGAATTGCGTAGGTGAGTGTAATAATAAATATATACATTTTTCATGTTAAAATAGAAATTTATTAAAAGAGTGAGTGACTTGTTTATCGGAAAATCAACCTCCTCTGGGTTATTTAATGCTCAAAACGTGGGGTTTTAAGGTATTTTTGAAAGTTAGGTGAGAAGGTTGGTTTAGTCAGATTTTGATGAAATTTTTTTTTTCTTTTAGTTTTGTATTTAAAATGTACTGCTGGTAATAATTTTTTCCTTCAAAAATGTTTTATGGCAATATTGTTTTTCCTTAAAAAATGTATTGTTGGTAATATTTTTAACGCAAAATTTACATTTTTCTATAAAAGTCTATGGGCAAATAGTTAACATTTTTCTATAAAAGTCTATGGGCAAATAGTTAACCTCAAAACTGGAGTCAAAACACTATGAAAGTATAAAAATACTTTCATAGTGTTTTGACTCCAGTTTTGAGGTTAACTATTTGCCCATAGCTGGGACCCTAACTGGTGCTACCACTCTTGGTTAGGGTGGACCTGGGAACAAAAGCAATTAAGAAGTGGTTCCATTCTCTTCACAATCTCTCAATCAAAGGCCTTGCTGCCGGATGCAGTTTACCGTCATATCCAGGAACCTTATTAAAAGAATAGAATAACAAGATTTGGTAGAAATTAATGTTCAATTACAAAATTAAGGGTATCAAAATGTTCGTAGTAGTAATTTGTTGGAAAGAGTTTATGCGTACGTACGTATGTATGTATTAGCGTTTGTTCGGTAGAAGTGCCTTTGAATGGAAAAGAAGAAGTAAAAGGAATCAGCACACGAGAAAGAGGACGAATGTCCGGGAAAACTTGAAGCTTTTCCCATTACATTTTTGATTGTCGTCTCTGCTGCTTCCATCTCTGACTGTCTGAATTACGCCGACCAGAGCCTTTTATATTAATTTAGATTTTTTGCACTAGATCGTTAAGTCTTGCAAATCGCTTCCATTGATCAAAAATCAATTTAGCATCTAATTCTTTTCCTTTTAAATGTGCCGTCTTCCTTTTCAGGACGTAGGCAATCATGGACTTCCACTCGTCTCTGTCTCTTGTCACCCTCAATATATTTTCTCTTGGTATCGTTGTGGTACAGTAGATATCGACTCGGAACGACAAACCGGGGTGCCGAGTTCGAATTCCAGTTGAATTCCTTGCATTCACTTACGCACAAATACCCTTAGGAAAGGTATTAATCTGTCTCTTCCCTCCAGTTATTGGTTAAAGAATAGGAGAGATCGGGTTCTATAGCCTTGGCTGGCAACCAGTCTACTACAGGAAGCAATGGCAACCTACTGCGGGATAATCTTCTACCAACTCAGTCATGTCTTTTATGAGACATGATCGCTCAAAGCGTGTATCACGTATGACACTTAACTGACTGATTATTAAATTCTCCAGGCTCTCCTTCCTCATTACGTGTCCTTGGAACTTCATTTATTTCTTATGTTTTAAAATTGACTAATCAAGTCTGTTCAAATAGTTTAATTGTTCGTATTTTATAACATTAATCAATTCTCATATATACATATTTATTATTTTATGAGTTATTTTTCGTGGATACTCGAATTTTAAAAAGACGCCTCATTTTTATTTTTACTTTAAAAATGTGCATTAAGTCTATCAGCCTGCCTGTTTGAGCAATCATAATAGGAAAATAAACCTTCTCGTAGAAATCGAAACTTTATTTAAAATAATAATATCCGTATAAATAAAAATGTCAGATTACAAAATATACCCATTAAATCTTTAGAAAAAAATATATATATAGTTATTTGAATTCATAAATATACATATGGGAGTACACACATACATAACAATATTATTCAGATGTTAATAAAACAAATTGTATGAACAATTGTATGAACAAAGCTAATATAATATATATATATATATATAAATATGAATATTGTTCGACATCAGTAGCACAACTCAGAGTTTCATGCATTAGGCAATCATCAGGTGCACACGGAAAGCTTACAATTTAATAGATTTTCATTTAAAGACGCTCGATGTTCATTGGGAGTTAAATCTTATGAAGTTAGGTTATTGTTTTTTAAGATGTCAAGAGTAAAAATTAAATAAACAAATATTACATGAGTTAGTAAATTAACATTTTAAAATAAAAATTTAAGATTAAAAAAATTATTCAAATGCAGAGAGATGAAATCAAAGGGGCATAATTCATAATTATTAATAGCAATATTGTATGGGGAAAGAAAGAAAGAAAGCAAGAAAGTTTGTTTAACGACCTATAAATACTTATGGGATCATTTAAGGTCATAAACAATGATTTTGGGTAAGGTTATTTTATTTTTACAATATTTTTCTTTTCGAGTATCAAGATTCATTGGGATTTGTTTTTTTATTTTTAAGGGCAGGATTCCCAAGCCCTAACCTGTTATTTAACCCATAACTGGAGGGAAGGGGCGTATTAATACCTTTCCCAAGGGTACCAGTGCTTAAGTGAATGCAGGGTATTCAACTGGAATTCGAACTCGGCTTACCGATTTCTTTTTCCGAGCCGATATCCACTGCACCACAACGCACATCCGTCACTATACGCTTACAGCACCTGGTATTTCAAAGCTGTCACCCATCTAAGTATTGACCAGGTTCAGCGTTGCTTAACTTCGGTGATCGAGCGAGAACCGGTGTATTCAATGTGATAGGCCGTAAGCCAAGAAAGAAAGAAAGAAAGAAAGAAAGAAAGAAAGAAAGAAAGAAAGACAGACAGACAGACAGACAGACAGTGAGAAAGAAAGAGGCATATGTACATGGAAATATGCATTAATCAGGATCTAAGAATTTAAGTAAGCATATTTTCTATGGCAGCATATGATCATTAATTCCGATTTTGTTAAGTAGATTGGTGTTATTTTTACGGTTTAAGATGACAAGATATTTTAAAAGGCATAAGTTATATCTACTTTTCTTTCCACTGAAAAATTGGTTTTATCGACGATATTCAAAGTAATAATTGAGTTCTTATTGTTTTTTGATTCCCAATAATTTATGAATAAAGAAGTGCTTTTGCTGTATTTACTGTTGTTTAAAGTAACATGTGGTTGTGAAAGCGAAACTTTCACATGTTAGCAGTTGATCCAATGAAACATTTGACATCATTATCATCTGAATAAATGAATGCGAGCTCTATAAACAATACTTTCAGTTGCAATTATCTTTTGAAGGATCATTATTATTAGTAGTAGAGTAACTGACATTATTCGTGTGGGCTTTTTTTTTTTTTTTTAATCATCTCACCCCAAGCAAGGCATTCCACTGCCACTATTGCGCATGGGGCTACATAGGGGAAGGTAAAGAGAAGGAGTGGATAGACATAGGGAATGTCAGGAGAAAGGTGACAGATGAGTAAGGATAGCGAGGATGAGGGTCGGGCAGATGGGAAGAGTGCTTGATAGAATGGGAGCAGGTTAGTGTGTTAGGAGGTGTGTATTGACCTTACATTTAAATTCCTGGAGATTGTAGCCGTCGGGGAAGCAATCGTTTGGAAGAGAATTCCACAGTCGGGAAGTGCGAGGAAAGAAACTGTTGGAGTAGAAGTTACGGCTGCATTTTATCGGTTTCACTGTAAAAGGGTGGGATCTAGTTGCTAATCTAGTATCTCGTGCAAATTCGTATTTAGGGGGCACCAGTGATCTAAGTTCATCGGAGCAGAAGCCGTGAAAGTATTTATAGAAGAGACACAGGGAAGCCACATCTCGCCGGTGGGAGAGAGACTGCAGGCGGTCTGCCAAGTCGGTATCTATCATATTACAGACCCATATGTATTTATTTGATATCATATTGTTATGTTTTGAAATATATTTATCTGTTATTAGATTGATTTATGTAGCTTATTGATGGTTCTATATGGGTAGGGTGATTTGATTTTACTACTGGTGTTTCTTTTTATTATGTGAGCCTTTTGTGAACGGTTTGCACAGACCATTTTCAAGTCAAACATCACAGCCATTAAATTAACAAATTTAATTTTATTGATGGTAGTTATATTTAAATCATGGTCTTTGAAAAATAAAATTAGATTTTTTTCTGAGTCTGTCTGTTTTTTTTTTTGTTTTTTTTTTATGGATTAGATTTACTGAGGATGAATAATGCGTCGGCTCTGTAAAATTCAGTGTTACTTAAATCAGAGATGTGCTTAAGATTCCAGAATAAAAAAAAACGCGGACCAAATCACAGGTTGGTTGGTTGGTTAGTTGGTTCCTACGATCGTTGGTTGGTTATTTCTTTGGGTGATTGTATCGTTATTTATTTGTTTCGTTCGTTGGTTGGTTGTTGCATTATTAGGTTGTTTGGTTGGTTGTTTTGATGGTTGGTTAACTGGTTGGTTGGTTTTTTGGTAGTTTGGTTGTTTGGTTAGTTTCTTGGTTGCTTTCTTGGTTGTATATTTGGTTGGTTATATGTTTTGTTGGTTGGTCGGTTGTTTTGTTGCTTAGTTGTTTCAACGTTTTGTTGTTTGGTTGGTTGCTTCGCTGGTTAATCGATTGATTCTTGGTTGATTGGTTGGGTGTTAGTTATTTGTTTTTTGTTTGTTTGTTTGTTCGTTTGGTTTTTTATTTGGTTGTATTGTTGATTGTTTGTTTGTTTGGTTGGTTGGTTTGTTTTTTGTTTGTTTGTTTGTTTGTTTGTTTAGTTGGTTGGTTGATTGTTTGCTTGGTTGGTTGGTTGATTGGTTGGTTGGTTGGTTGGTTGTTTGGTTGTTTTGTTGGTTGGTTGCTTGGTTGTTTTGTTGACTGTTTGGCTGTTTGGTTGGTTATTTTGTTGATTAGTTTGGGTGTTTGGTTGGTTGGTTGGTTGGTTGGTTGGTTGGTTGGTTGTTTGGTTGTTTTGTTGGTTGGTTGGTTGGTTGTTTTGTTGACTGTTTGGCTGTTTGGTTGGTTATTTTGTTGATTAGTTTGGGTGTTTAGTTGGTTGGTTGGTTGCTTGGTTGATTGGTTGATTGGTTGGTTGTTTGGTTGGTTGGTTGGTTGATCCGTTGTTTGCTTGTTTATTTGGTTGTTTGGTTGTTTTCTTGAGTGTTTGGTTGCTTGGTTGGTTATCTGTTTGTTTGTTTGGTTGGTTTTTTGGTTGGTGGTTTGATTGTTTGGTTATTTCTTTACTTGACTGGATGCTTGGTTTCTTGGTTGTTTGATTGATTGTTTGGTTAGCCGGTCGTTTTTTTGTTTCGTTGGTTAGGTGAATTTCTTTAGCGATATATCAAACTTAATGGGTGATTAAATGTCGAAATTTAAATATTTGGAACAAAATTTTATGCATTCAACTATAAAATTTGTCGTTGGTCATTTTCTTATAACATATATTGTTGGTAATTATACTCTTCAATTAATTACTTGTGATTTTGTTTTAAAAATGTTTGTTGGAATTTTACTATAAATATGTGCTGCTGGTAAGTTTACTATAAACATATATTGCTGCCATATCTGGTCGGGTGCCCCTGCTGCTCTCCTTGGGCTTCTTGACAAAATACAAAGGAGGATCTGTAACGTGGTTGATACTGACTTGGCAGACCGGCTGCAGCCGCTCTCACACCGGCGTGATGTAGCTTCCCTGTGCCTCTTCTACAAGTACTTTCATGGCTTCTGCTCCGATGAGCTTAGATCACTGGTGCCGCCTAAGCACGAATTTACACGAGATACTAGATTAGCAACTAGGTCCCACCCTTTTACAGTTAAACAAATAAGATGTAACCGTAAATTCTACTCCAACAGCTTCTTTTCTCGCGCTTCCCGCCTGTGGAACTCCCTTCCACAACTCTGCTTTCCCGACAGTTACAATCTCCAGGTGTTTAAATGTAGGGTCAATAGACACCTCCTATCACACTAACTCCCAACTATTCTCAGAACACTCTCATCTACCCAACCCTCATTCTCGGTATCCTCACCCGCCTATCACCCACCCTCTGTTATTTCCTATATTTAATCAGCCTTTCTCCACTCTACGTAGCCCCCTGCACAGTAGTGGCAGTGACATGCCTTGCTCCGGGTGAAACGCTTATATAAAAAAAAAAAAAATATTGTTGGTAATTTTATTATGAATCTAGCATTTGCCCGTGTATTGAATACTGCTGCCATACCTGGTCAGGTGCCCCTGCTATTCACCTCGGAGTTTTTGACAAAATCCAACGGTGTATCAGCAATGTGATCGATCCCGACATGACAGCTCAGCTGCAGTTACTCTCTCACCGGCGTAATATGACTTTTCTGTGTCTTTTCAACAAATACTTTCACGGTTTCTGCTCCAATGAACTTAGCTCACTGTATACATTTACTCGAGCTATATATAAATTTATTCGAGCTACTAGACTAGCAACTAGTTCCCACCCTTTCACAGTGAAACCAATAAAATGTAAACGCAAATTCTACTCCAACAGCTTCTTTTCTCGCTTTTCCCTCCTGTGAAATTCCCTTTCATATAAATGCTTCCCCAACAGTTACAATGTCCAAAAATCCAAATGTAAAGTCTCTTTCTCTCTTGCTCTTTTCTCCGTCCATTTCCATTCTCACCCTTCTCTTACCCACTTCCTGACACCCACTATAACCTGCCCCTCTTTCTCATCACTTTCCTCCTACGTAACGCCCTGCGCAGCAGTGGCAGTAAAACTGCTTTGTTTGGTTTGAAATGCTTAAGGGAGACACGTTATTTCATGGTAAATCGGAAGTATAGGCCTATTTCAGGAGAACCATTATCAGCTTTTGTCTTTATTTTACAAAAGACTTTACATGAATAAGATTCACAAAAATCTTTTATTTTGTTTTTAGTGTTTTTGGGGGTTTTTTTTTAGGTTTTTTTTTTAGTTTATTTTAGGTTTTTTCTTTAGATTTTTGTGAATCTCATTCGTGTAAAATCCTTTGTAAAATAAAGACGGAAGCTGATGATGGTTCGTCTGAAATAGGCCTATAGTTCCGATTTACCATGAAATAATGTGTCTGCCTTAACTTTTCTTATATTTGCTCTATATGTATTTCTATACATATATATTTAGAGCTCTCTTAGAGAGTTATCCTACCACTGTATGTACAGGATACTCCTTTGGATTCTTCTATACCCACACTGCATGCTGATATATATATATATATATATATATATATATATATATGTGTGTGTGTGTGTGTGTGTGTGTGTGTGTGTGTGTGTGTTGTTGGTAAATTTTAGATAAAATATATTGCTGGCATTTTTACTATAAACTGTATTTTAAAACTTTTATGTTTGTTTTCGTTTGATGTGTCATAGTTTGCTCATAGCTGGCATCCTAACAAGTGCTATCGCGCCGGTTCAGAGTGGATCTGGGAATAACAGCAACTAAGTGGTGGTTCCATGTTTCTCATTGCCGCCAAACTCCAGCTCAGAGATATTACTGTCGGATGTAGTTTATCGTCATACCCAGGACTAACAGAGAACCAAAATGTGATACCGAAATCCAAAATATGATTATTGTTGTTAAACATGCTTCCAAAAAGCTAAGCAGAGCATTAAGAAACGGGAAAAGTTGCTAGAAGCTAAGAAAAGAGTAGCAAACCTTTATGTAATATGAGTCACCGAATAATATAGTGAATAATAGATAATCCACTCACAGATAAGAAAGAGGTTCGGTGAATTTGAAATGTGGTTCTACAGATAATTGCTGCAAGTAACATAGACTGAACATGTGAATAACGATGAAGTTTCAAGGAAAATGAAAACAAAATGACATATATAAGTTAAATAATAAAATACCTTACTACAAGACAAAATACTAACGAAAACTTGAAGGAGGAATGTACTCTATTACCGGTAATCATTGGCACAAGGAATACGTCGGAGAAACCTGAAGGTTTTTAAATAAACTATTATATCGTTATAAATTTAACATCTTTTTTTTTATAATCGTGTCACCCCAAGCAATGTATTTTACTGCCACTGCTGAGCAGAGGGTTACATAAGAGAAAAGTTATGAGAAAGAGTGACAGGTTACAGTGGGTGTCAGGAAGTGGGTAAGAAAGTGGGTAAGGAAGTTGGTAAGAGAAGGGTGAGAATACTGTTGAGAGTAGAGTGGACGAAGAAAGGAGCATGAGAGAGAGGATGCAGGTTAATGAGATAGAATATGACTATTGACTTTACATTTAAATTCTTGAAGATTGTAGCTGTCAGGAAAACAAGTAAATGGAAGGGAATTCCACAGGCGGGAAATGCGAGAAAAGAAGCTGATGGAGTAGAATTTGCGTTTACAGTTTAATGGTTTCACAGTAAAAGTGTGGGACCTAGTTGCTAATCTTGTGGCTCTAGTACATTCATATATAAGGAGTACCAGTGAACTAACTTCATCTGAGCAGAAGCCGTGAAAGTATTTGTAGAAGAGACACAGGGGAGCCACATTATGAGAAAGTGACTGTCTCTCAGATGCCAAGTCGAAATCGATCACATTACAGATAATCCGTTGGATTTTGTCAAGGACCCCTTGAGAAATAGTAGGAGCACCCGACCAGCAGTATTTAATGCACAGGCGGATGGTAGATTTGTATATGTGCAGGACTGTTTCAGACGGGAAAACGTCCTGGCCCTGCACAGAGAACTGGCCTTCTTAGCTATGGATTCTATATAGTCATTTTACTTGAGGTCTCTTATGAGAGTTAATCCGAGGAGGCGCAATGTTTTGCTTTCAGGGAGACTAGCCTGATCCATGTTAAAGGGTGGTGGTTAATAGATAGTAGCTTCAATTTGGAAGCATTATAATTGGCGAGACATTTCTTACCCTAGTTCATCACGGATTGGATTTCCTTTTCAAGGTCGGCAGCGAGGTTTGCTTTGTCAGCCTCGGCAGATTTTTATCGAGACGAGAGTAAACCGTAGTGTCGTCAGCGTATATGCCTACTTGGGATCTTATTACATCTGAATAAAGAATGCGTTTTGAGGAAATAGAAGCAAGGAAGGAGGCTTATACATAGAATCAGAAGTCCATTAAAAATACTAGGTCTCATAGAGGAAAGCTGGATGGAACAATTTGACATTTACAATGCCTGGAAAGCAAGAGGGAGAGAGTAAAACAGTAGCAATTTATCAAGATTGTGTAGATTGTGGGCAGAACATAATTTAGGAAAGCTAGATAAAAACTAAAACTTACTAAAAGGTAAAAGAAACAGGAAGTTGTGGAGAGATATGAATGTCCATATCCTGAAAGGACACGGCTCATGGATAATGCAAACAACTTTATTCACTGATATGTTACATCTATTAAAAATGGTAACTATATTCATCTTTTGCCAATCGTTCTCTTCGATTTTTGTCTGAGCCAACACGCAATATTGGCGGCTGTCTCTCAGTTGTCTCCTTGGCGATGAGCCCGCATCTCCCAACTGAAATTGAAATTTGAATCATGTGTGCACCCAAGCCAACAAACAGTGGTTCGTTTGAAAAATACAAAATAAACTAAAAATAAACAGAATGTCAAAATAAATTTTGTTAATATTTTTTAATCCTTTTAGCCTAAGAAAGGCGAGAAAGCTCTTAAGATACACGATGTTACTGAGAGTGAAGGCAACTAAGACAACGTTATTGACGAGATAAGAAAATAAAACATGATTTAAGGAGACAAAAGATGGCTAGTGAGTAGGAATTTAACAAAAAACAGAATGTAAAGATTGATATTGCATATAAATGTTTGACTTGAAAGCACGAAGCTTGAAGAGCGTTACACAGGCGTAAAATGCAAGGGAAAACAGACTTAGAATATAACTTACGATTACATTTAGCAATTCCCAGAGTAAAATCAGGGGTCATAAATCCCAACCGGGGTGGCAAAGTGGAAAACTCATTAAAAAAATTTAGATGAACATATTCATTAAAAAAAAAAAAAGGAAAGGGAAGCTATATCATGCATATTTTGGGTTCAGTAAGTTAAGTGAAATACGTGATACACGCTTGGGCGATCATGTCTCTTTCGAGACATGACTGATTGGGCTGACGATATTCCCACAGGAGGTTATCATTACTTTCTGCTGTAGTCTGATTGCCAACCAAGGCTGTAGAACCCAATCTGTCCTGCTAGACAACCTATAGTTGGAGAAAGAAGAGATAGGTTATATAATTATACTAATATTTTATAATTAGTGAGGAAACCTATATTACTTCATAACAACAACAAACAGATCCCTCATTTTAAGTAAAACAGAAACTTTAATTTGATTCGTTTCTGATTATATTATTTTGTACTTATTATAGGGGGATCAGTTTATGACTACAAAACTATAGGAAACCGGCCCCGCACATTAGGTCCACCAGAAGCTTTAATTAAATTCGTTTCCGATTATAGTAATTTGTAATAATTCTAAGGGGATCAGTATATTACCTCATAACAATAGAAAAAGATCCCCCACTTTATACCCTGTAGAATCTTAAATTAGGTTTCTAACTATTATATTCAGTTAGTCAGTTAAGTGCCATATGTGATCTTCTTCTTCTTCTTCTTCTTCTATGTGCCCTGTCCCTTCAGAACGTGGGCGATCATGGTTCTCCACGTCTCCCTATCCCTTGTGGCTCTTAGTATGTTTGTTCCTGTTACAACTCGCAACCCTCGTTCCGTCATCCACCTGATCAGGCCCTGCAAATATGTTATCCTCTGCCTTCCTCTGTCTCTTTTTCCTTCTATCTGGCCAGTCAGTATCAGGTTCTCCAAGCTCTCCTTCCTCATTGCGTGTCCCAGGAACTTCAGTTGTCTCTTCCTGATGCTCAGTATTAATTTCCTTTTTGTTGCCATTCTTTCCAACACCTCATCGTTGCGTTGCTTCCACAATATCCGCAGCATCCTTCTGTAGAACCACGTTTCCGCTGCTTCCAGTTTTTTTCTCATCTTCGATGATATTGTCCAGCATTCACTGCCGTATTGAAGAACTGATATCACATAGCAATCCAGCACTCTTTTCTTTGTTTCTAGTGAAATATACACGTCTCAAAAGAGACATGACTAGACAGAAGATTTTCAAACGTTCTACGGTAGACTGATTGCCAACCAATGCTATAAAACCCAGTATTTCTTGTTATTTGACCAATAACTGGAGGGAGAAGCCACAAAGTAATACCTTTCCCAAGGGTATTTGCGCGTAAGTGAATGCAATGAATTCAACTGGAATTTGAACTCGGTTCCCTGATTTCTCGTTCTGAGCCGATATGCACAGCACCACAACGCATATTCACTGGGGAAACATATGTAAAAAAAAACAACATATTTTTAAAATATTTTCTAAAACATATTAAAAATATGAATTTATTTAGTTGTGAATAAGTCCTGAAAATTTAATTAAAATCCGACAATTATTTGATTTTTGCAATAATTTTCAAAACAATGTGTTTTTCACCGGAAAAATGACGCTAAATTTCATGTAGTAATCTTTCGCCCACGCGCTGACGAAAGAAAACAATACATTTTGCCAAAATTTCGAACAGGCTAAAATTTTTTTTTTAATTTAATAAAACAATAAAGACATTTTCGTCTGTTCTCTTAATAATAATATTATGATAATAAAATTATTTTTTAGATCATTTTAGGTGGTAGTTATACAAATCTTTATCCACGATTTCTTGTCTTGGTTTTATCTTGGCGTGATTTAAAATATAAACAATGCGGACTTAGGAACTTTCACTGCTTTTTAACTGCCAGTTCAACGCCGCAACGCGATCTTCAGACCACGTGTAACTACACCTTTTGCGGGATCTCTAGATAAACTGTTAGTGTTTAAAGGAAATAGAGTAGGTGAACATTAAGAGTTGGCACTGTTTGTGAACACCAATTTCATGTCTCTATTACTTGCTTTAATTGTGATCTCAACTCACTTGCACAATATTTAGTGAACAGCTGTTGCTATGCTATCATGCTTTTGAAACATATGCGTGGATCAGATGAATCCGGGGTGAGCAAGAGCAGACATTCTTGGTATTAAATCTACGAAAGATCAGGATATTTTTGCTGATAACACAGTGACAGGCGCTTCGTAAAGCTATTATCTTTGTAAAATTAGACAATTTAATCGATAGTACAGTTTTTCCATTATTCAGACTATTGTTCTCATCTTTGCTGTCATTTGTACGACGTTTCGGCTGTTGTACGTTCCTGCCTTTTTCAGGTGCTGGGAATTTCGAACAAAACTACTGCAATCACTGGGGTATATAATCTCCATCCCTTTTGCGTAGAACTTCATTTTGGTAGTCATAAGTTATTTAGCTCTAAACTTGTAAGTTACTTGTTCACCACTGCTGTAACGTGGTATTGAACTCACAACACTTTGGGTCAAGTCACAGGAACTAACCAACATCTATATGCACTGGGCCATGTATCCTTAAGGAACAATTGTTCGAATAATGTAAATACTGTAAATACTACCTCGTCTCAGATATATAGACAAATTTAATCGATATATTAATTCTACATATAAATTTTTTTAAAGATTATTGGTGTTTGTTGTTGTTTACAGTTTTTTAATCAATACCAGACCAGGTTATTCTTCCTATAATATCTTTTTAAGATAAACTGGCTTCCCTGACAGATACAATTTAAATGCAGTATCAGTTGCCATCTCTCATCTCCTTGATTCTCATGCTTTTCCTGACAACCCCTGTATCATGTTCTTCTCCCTTTCCACTCTATTCTCATGCAGCTCTCTTCACATCAGTGTTTTCATCCTTCCCTTATCCATTCTTTGACACCCCATAACTTGTTCCTCTTTCTCATCACTCACCTCTTATGTAACCCCCTGCGCACCAGTGGCAGTACTGCCTTGATTGAGGTGAAAAATTAAAAAATAATTACAATAACCTCCATTGTAGTGCAGTAGATATCGACTAGGAACAAAAAATCGGAAAGCAGAGTTCAAATTCTAATTGAATTTATTGCATTCACTTACGCAAATATATCCTTGAAAAAGGTATAAATCCATCTCTTCTCCCACTAGCTATGTGTTAAATAGCAGAACAAATTGGATTCTGTATATATTTCTGAGATGATGTAGTGTTTACAGTATTTACATTATTCGGACTCTTGTCCTCATTTTTGTTGCCATTTGTACGACGTTTCGGCCGTTGTAAGCTCCGGCATTCTTCCTAGCATCTGAAGAAGGCCGGAGCGTACAACGGCCGAAACGTCGTTGATGTGTCCCGGAAAGGTTTTTGTTAGCTAGGTTTTGTGTCGAGGTACCCCCCGATAAATATCGAAAATCGATAATCGAAAAAATCGGGTTATAGAAGGGGTGGTCCAATTTAAATCGAATTTGATACACTCATAGACAAAGACATAAGAAACGATATTCAGAAGTTTCAAGATTGTCGTTCTTACAATAGTGCAGAAAATCAATAATATATATATATATATATATATAAAAGGCAAGACGTCTGTGTGTGTGTCTGTCTGTTTATCTGTCTGTATGTCTATTTTTTCAGCCCTTTTATTTTAGTCTTTGCTTCGAGTTTGGCTCTAAGTAGGTATCATGCAAGGTAGCTAAGCGGTTTAGGCAAATGTAACCGAGTAGAACAATAGGCAACCTACTGCAAGAAAATAGTAATGTCATTTTCAAAATATGATCGTTCAAGCGTGTATCTAAAATTATTTATAAATGGAACTTTGTCTGTGTGTGTATGTGTGTGTGTGTTTCCGTTCCCTATAGACTCCGAAACGGCTGAACCAATTTTCTTGAAAATTTACACAGTTGTACCAAAAGCGTCTGCGAGTGTTCTTAACGAGTTTTGTGTCGAGGTACCCCCGATAAATATCGAAAATCGATAAGCGATAAAATCGGGTTATAGAAGGAGTGGTCCGATTTTAATCAAATTTGATACACTCATAGACAAAGACATAAGAAACGATATTCAGAAGTTTCAAGGTTGCAGTTCTTATAATAGTGCAGAAAATCGATAACATATATATACAAAAGGCAAGATGTTTGTGTGTGTGTCTGTTTATCTGCCTGTATGTCTGTATTTTTTTCTGTCGTTTTATTTTAGTTTTTGCTTCGGGTTTGGCTCTAAGTAGGTATAATTGTATTTCTTAGTCTCAGCCATGATACCATTTACTCAGAGGACTTATTTAGCCTTCAAAATTCAGTTTACGACAAAAAAACTTATTTGATATCGATACCAGGAAATGAAAATTTGACTTATATCCATTCATTTTTCTTTCAGTCTAGGTTTCGCTTTAACTAGAAACAACTATTGCTCTTTAGTCTTTCGTGCTAACGTCCAAAGAGTCTGAGCTCCAGGACCATGGATTAGTTTTAAAGCTTTCATTACATCTGAGCAACGCCGGACTATACTGCTACTCACGTATAACACTTAACTGGCTGACTCATAATAATCTATCGATAGGCATTTCGTACAGCTCTTATAGACAATTAGCATTCTAAAATTATAGAACTGTTGGTTCTTAACCGGGTTGTGATATTTATATAAAAAAAATTCACGCAAAGCAAGACGGAACTGCCACGAGTGTGCAATGTGTTACAATAAGATAAAAGACTGCTTAGAGAAGGAATTGAGAAAAGGATAAAACAAGAACGAACATAGAAAATGACAATTGATGTTGCATTTAAATTTTTGAAAATTGTACATTTAAACTTATCATCTTGGTTAATATAGGTGTTATAATAGACACAACGTTTTGACCAAGTGCCCTTTGGTCATCATCAGGTGTCCATAAATTGGCTGATGTAGATTATCTCGTTTAATATTGCGAAATATTAACAAGATAATCCACATCAGCTAATCTACGGACATCCGCTGATGACCAAAGTGAAAAAGTACTTGGTCGAAATGCTGTGTCTATTATAACACCTATATGAATCAAGATGAGAACAAAAGTTCAAAATAATTCAAAAATTATTCAAATTAAACCGCTTGTATAAAAAAAGTGCCCAATATACATTTAAAGAAAAAAAATTAATGATAAAAATTTAACATTATTTTGGAAGATCAACCGATTTCGCTACTATGGTTTTAAACTTTCGGTATCGTCAGTCGTTATAGATTATCTTAAATTCTAACGCTTGTTTTGAACGTAGAACAGGAATTTTAAAACGCATAACAGGAAGTTTAATTAAGACTAGCGAAATAATATTGTACATAATTTTATCTGGGTTTGTATGAACCCAAAATGTATTTTCGAATGTGTCTACATCTGGACATTATTTATGACCTTTTATTTAGCGACCTTTCTCGTTCTGGAGATGATACTATAGCCAATGTTTCCTTTGGCACAATCTGCAGGAAGCACTACCGCTGGTCTCGTCTTTCTCAATATACTCCAGATTACAGAATTTTTGTAATTTTTAAAAAATTCCACACATCGTTGGCTAATTTGGTACAATTCGTAAAGCTTCCAGCTTGAATAAAAATTAGTGGTTATATCATCGTTCTTTTTAATTACCATTAGTACATACCACGTATCTTTTTCTCTGTCCATTTATATTTTGAATTTCTGCTTTGTAAATGCCCCCCTCGGTTTTACAAAAGTCATCACAGTTACTTTATAAAAAATAAATGTCTACAGTTTGTGTTTCAGCTGACACCATTATTTAAGAAAAATTTCCCCCTCGATAAGGATAGAAACGTGTATACTCCTAATCAATCAGAGAAACCAAAATCCATAGAAAAAAAACTTTTGTGATCAATTTGACTGCGAGAGTCTGTAATAAAACATTTACTGATTAACTACTTGAGAAATGCACAACTCTCATTCGGATAGTGTTTGAGCCTTAATGCAAAACTTGATTTTTAACACTGATTTTCTTATCCGGTTAAATGATACATAGTCAGAAAATTAAACGCCGTTAAAAAAAATTAAACACATATACATAGGAAATAAGAATACTGAATAGAGTACACAGAGATCCGAAGTCGAATTGGCATGGCGAATGACGCGTTTCAGAAGCTGAGTAAAGTATTAAGCCACAGGAAAATTTCACTAAAAATAATCAAGAGATGCCAGTTTAGAACTAATAACATTACATATAATTCTTTGTATTTTATCAAAAATTTCTAAATACATAGCAGAAGCACCAGACCAGATGTGGCGGCAATGTTCAATGCATAGACAAATGGTAGTTCTATAAATATGTATGGAAGTGAATGCTGGAAAACCTCATCAAAGATGAAGAAAAAACTTGAATCAATTGAAATGTGGTTAAACAGAAGGATGCTGTGGGTATCATGGATCGAGCATGTAAGCAATGATGAGGTTTTGGAAAGGATGGAAAGGAAAAGAAATTAATACTGAGCATCAGGAAGAGACAACTAAATTTCCTAGGAGATGCAATGAGGAATGAGCGCTTGGAGAACCTGATATTAACAGGCCAGATATAGGGGAAAAGAGACAGAGAAAAGGAAAGCAGCGGATAAAAAATTTGAAGGGTTTGAGCAGAATGATGTCACAACGGGGGTTGGGAGTTGTTACAGGTGAAGTGTGCTAAGAGCCACCAGGGACAAGGAGAAGAGGAAGGCCATGAACGCCTACGTTCTGAAAGAACAACGCACAGAGAAGAAGAAGAAGAATAGTCCTGAATTATTGAGGGTGTTTTTCTGTCAGCTGACCTCCATTGTTTCTCTCACTAGATACCAGAGAAGTAAAAGTTCAGTATTACAATGGAATAATAGTTGCATGTGGCTTCTCTCTGTCTATTCTACAAATATTTCCATGACTTTTTCTCCGACAAGCTTAGCTCACTGATGCCCTCTCCATAAGAATTTTGTCGAGCAACCAGACTGGCAACAAGGTCACTGTTTTCTTATGTAGCCCCCTCCGCACCAGTGGCGGTACCACCTTGCTCAGCGTGACACGATTAAAAAGAAAATGCAAGTATGAAAATGAACTATCAAATCGACAGCATTATTACTGCCCACCAGAAGTGCAGATGAACTAAGTTGTTTAAAGATTATCTTAGAATTAGAAAAAAATAATTAATGACAAAAAATAAAATTAACCATAGTAATAAATCATTAGCCGTGAAAATTGACATTATAATAATGCTATTGATAATGATAGGCCATAAGAGGAATAAAGACCCGGTTCACACTCCACCCACGACTATTGAACAGGTGAAGAGGTTCATCCCTTGTTCTCTGCTTAGGATGTAGTTTCCGGTTTTCTCTTTTCCAATCTTGTCACTCTTACGTAGCCCCCTGCACATCAGTGGTGTTACTGCCTTGCTCGGGGTGATATGATTAAAAAAAAAAAAGAAAGGGAGAAGACTTAAACGTACGCATAAACATAAATTAATAGAAACAAAAATTAAAACGCAAGTGATTTTGACGACGCTAGCAAAGTCAATAGGAAAAGAAGATTTCGAAGATTTTGAAAGAGAAGGAAAAATAAATAGAATTCTTAAGAAACGAAGTTGAAGAAGATGTTGAAATTTAAACATTGAAGATTGAACTAAATTAAATTAACAGTAAATATAAATAGAAAACCCGAACGTGTGATAAATAAAATAAAAGCAGAAAGCAGAATAAAATTTAATGACTTTAAAACAAAAGTGAGATTTAAACAAAAACGCTAAAAACCGAAGAAAAATGAAAAAGTAAAGTCAAAATAAGTGAAAGAAATAATGCAAAGAATTGGTGAAATATTGAAGCAAAAATGAATGAAAAGAAAGAGACATTAAAAAAAAGCCGAGTAGCAAGCAAGCAATAAATAAATAAATAAATAAATAAAAGAACAAGTGTTGAAAAAATGAATAAAATGTCACTTAAGTGCCATACGTGATACACGCTTGGGTGATCACGTCTCGAAAGAGACATGACTGACTGGGCAGAAGATTATCCCGCAGTAGGTTGCCATTAATTTCTGCGGTAGACTAGTTGCCGACCAAGGCTATAGAACCCAATCTGTCCTGTTATTTAACCCATAACTGGAAGGAAGAGACGGATTAATACCTTTCCCGAGGGTATTTGCGCGTAAGCGAATACAATGGATTAAGCCGATTTGCAGTTCAGAGTCGATATCCATTGCACCACAATACGGTAAACAAAAAGATGAGATATGTAGGAGAGAATTGAAAATTATGGGATTTTTAAGAGAATGCAGAAGTTCATAAAATAAGATAAAAATAAATAAAAAATTTGCTCTCTTTAAATCATCCTTATTATTATTATTATTATTATTATTATTATTATTATTATTACATTATTATTATTATTATTAATGATAAATTTACGAAGAACTAAAAGAAGATGAAAAGAAAGAAAAAGACGCAATGAAGACAGAAATCTATTGCCTCAAAAAAAGAATATGTTTTTTTTTTCCCTCGCCTAAAGGAACATATTCATTCAGGCTACGAAATAAGATCAAGCATTAACAAAAACAAAGCCTTTATGTGCGTCAAATGAAGGAATGTAGGGTTCATTGGTCGCCATAGAAACAGGCCTGGAATAATGGAGATCATTAAAATGTAGCCGGGTGGGACGAAGTGCAAAGTGACAAATAACCTAATTAAAAAAGAACCGATGACTTGAAAGACAAAATCGAACCAAAATCCCAATAAAAGAATCTTTACTGGAAGTGACTTTATTAATTCGGTCAAATTTTCCGGGGTGATGGCGTTTCGATATGCGTGGCTTAATTTTTCCCGCCACTGCTGGATGACTCTTGATTTAATCGATGTCGAGTGATCGTCAGTTAATATTGTGAGGGAAAGATATGATCTGGGTGGGCTGGCAAGGGTAGTGAGGATTTTTTAAAAATTAAAACATGAATACGAAAAAGGGCGCATTACTCGTGTTTTATGTTATTGGTTTTAGATTTTCATTGTATTCCTTTCCAAGGAGTTGAACTGAGATGCGGTTTGAATATAAAGACTAGGCCAGAATTCATTCGCCTTGATTTCTACGAAAGATTACGTTCCAACGACCTCTAGAATAGACAAAGAATGGCATGATAGACTGTCAACAAATTTGTTTTTCAAGTTATTTTCTTTATTTTGTTAATCATTTCACTCTAAGCAAGGCGTTAACACCACTGATGTGCAGGGGGTAACATAAAAAGAGTTTAAGTATTAGGCAGAAGGAAAGTGAAGACAAAGAAAAACCAGCTACAGGGGGTGAAAGAGAAAGGGTAAGAGAATGATGGGAACACAGGAGTGAAGAGAGTTGCGAAGGTAGAGGGAAAGGAAAAGAACAAGATACCCGGGGTGGAGTTAAGGGTTGGAGTTAAGAGGATGGGAGATGGGAATTGACCTTGCATTTAAATTCCTTGAGGATATAGCCGTCAGGAAAGCAAGTATATGGAAGGGAGTTCCATAGGCGGGAAGCGCGAGGAAAGAAGCTGATGGAGTAGAACTGTTGCCTGCATTTGGTTGATCCAACTGTAAAAGGGTGAGACCTTGCATCCAGTCTCGTTCCCCGGGCAACTTCTTGTGGAGGAATTTCGATCCGAACCCTTTATTACAATCACTGGGTTATATCATCCTCATTCTTTGCGTAAAGCTCGATTGGAAGTCATGAGTTATCTCCCTCTAACCCTGCAAGTTAGTTGTTCACAACTGCTGTAGCCTGTTATTGAATTCAAAACTCTAAAAGTCAAGTCTGGAACTAACCAACACCTATATCCCCAGGGACACGTGTCCTTAAGGACAAGAACAACTGAAGGGTTAGAGGGAGATAACTCATGATTTCCAATCGCGGGTTTAAGCAAGGAATGAGGATGATATACATCGGTGATTGTAATAAAGGATGTGGTTCGAAATTCCTAGCACCTGAAGAAGCCTGGAACGTACAACGGCCGAAA
This sequence comes from Ascarosepion bandense, assembly GCA_037127315.1. Lineage (NCBI taxonomy): Eukaryota > Metazoa > Mollusca > Cephalopoda > Sepiida > Sepiidae > Ascarosepion > Ascarosepion bandense. Next base: position 591,318 of record JBBBDQ010001562.1, read on the forward strand.
CTTCATACAAATAGCAACAAAGATTAGAACAATAGTCCGAAAAATGTAAATACTACACTTTATCGTTGTCTATCATTTTTATCAGAATGGCATTTCAGACCGTTCATATTGATTCAAATTATATTCATAAGGACACATGGCCCAGTGATAAGATGAGGACAATAGCCCGAATAATGTAAATACTGTACTTTATCAGTTTCTTTCATTTTCATCAGAATGACGTCTCAGATTGTTCATATTGATTCAAATTACACCCATTATTAAAACAGAAGGATCATTTATTCTAGAAAAAAAAAGAAAAAAGAAAGGACTGCAAAAAATGTAAATGAATTCAAATTTATACTAATAATCACGTTCGGGCAGTCGTTGAAAAATTGTCGTCTATACCAATAGAGGAAGAAGAGAATTTTGTAATTTGGCATGATTATCATAAAATTATAGTTGAATTCGTTAGATTGACACACAAGCAAATAAGCTTAGGAAAGATATTAATCCTTCTCTTCTCCCTCTGGCTGTAGGTTAGATAGGTTGGATTCTATAGCCTTAGTTGGCAACAAGTCTACCGCAGAAAGTAATGGCACTCTACTGAAGGAAAAATCTTTTGCCCAGGCAATCGTGTTTCTTTCGAGACATGGTTACCTTAGCATTTATCGCGTGTAGCACTTAACTAATTCATCAGAAATGGCACCTAATTGACTAATCATAGACGCCTGAGACATATATAAAATATTAAAAAGCATGAAAAGGGCAGACCCTAGCAAAACACACACACACACACAGATATATATATATATATATATATATATATATAGTGCATTAGTTAAATTGTAATAGTGTTTAGTGCCAAAGCTGCTGCTTTTTTCATTAGTGTCATAGTAAAACGGTATTTTAGGCATGCTGATTTTTTGGTCATAAAGTGCTTTATATCAAGCTTAGGATAGAGCGTTAATAGAAACGTTTCACTGAACTGAGGGTGTTATTTCCATCATGGAAGTTTTGCGAGGACATTATTGTGAAATCTTCACTCTTTAGGAAAAAACAAACTAAATGATCCTTAAGTGTGAAGACATTACAACATTTTTATAAAGAGATTATAAATTAGCTTCCTTTTTTTTTCTTTTTATTCCTGATATTAATTTTTAACGTAAATTATTTTGATCTTAACATTATTCAGATCCTGTTTCGGTTTGAAACGGAAAAGATATTGAGAAAAATTCGAAAAAAAAAACGTTTATTTTCCGTCTACCAATCTGACACACTTTTCCCTCACTCTTCCCCCTTTACCCTTTCTTTCTTTCTTTCTTTCTTTCTTTCTTCTCACTACGTTTACTTTTGTTGTCTTTACGCAAATGAAGAGAATTTAATTCGTTGAAATGGACATACGATCCTATAAAATTTGAACTTTATATCGCTTCCATATTCTTGCTATCCTGACGGCTAACACCTCCAAGAATTTAAATGCAATGTCAGTACTCATCTCTTAACCACTTGATTCTAGTTCTTTCTACACCACCCTGTATATCCTTTCCTTTCTCTCTACGTTTGCAACTGTCATCACACCTGTATTCCCATCCCTCTCTTGCTCCTTTCTAACTGGTTCGTCTTTCTATTCACTCTCCTCCTATCTAATCTTTTTACTCTTATGTAGCCCCCTGAACATCAGTGGTGTTGCCGCCTTGCTCGGGGTGATAAGATTAATATATATATATATATATATATATATATATATATATATATATATATATGTATTTATTATAAATTATGTTTATAACATGTACATAATTTTTCTATATATGACCTCTTCTCTACAATCATATGTTTGTTTCAATGTTGTGTTACAAACATTTCATCAGGAGGAAAGAGCAAGAGTTGGAATCATCTTCTGTTAATATTTGCTTCGTTGTTGTTGTGGGGTTGGTTGGGGTTATTGATAATGAAGGGAATGTGTCTTTCGTTTTGACCGTTAGACTTTTGAAGAACCTGGTGTGTAAGTGCGAAATTGTTGATTAATGGCCTTATCTGTTGGAATGTACGTTTTTATCGGTCGGGTACATCTTTTGGTTAGGATTTCGAAGAAAGCTGTGTGTGGAAGGGCCTGATTACTTGGTCAGTTTTGTGTGCCTGTGTGTTTTTTTTTGTGTGTGTGTGTGTGTGTGTGTGATTGAGGACCCTATCTTGTTTGTTGACCTTAAGAATTTTTAGGACGGCTTTATGGTTGGTTAGTGTTTAAGTAATAGATGTGGCGAGGCTTTCCCATTGGGCTTCCTTAGATATACGTGATAGGGGTGGGGTGTTTAAAAAAAATTTTTTTTTAAATTTTGATTTTTCCGGTACGGGATATTTTTTTATTTATTTTATTTTTGTTTTTTCTATTTTTATTTTAGCGGGATAGGTTTTTTTAATATTTTATTTATTTTATATTCAAGTTTGGAGTATCATTGTATTTAGGCGAAGTTATTTGAAGAAATCTAAACTTGTATTTTTTAGGAAGTAACTGCAGATTTGTATTTTATCAGTTTTTTATATAAAGTTGCATATTTAATCTTAATTTTGAGTGTAGAGGATATGTTTTTTCTGTTTATTCCTGAGGTTAATTTTTAACGTAAATTATAAGATAAACTAAATACATACATATTGAAAATAAGTGACAGAGTCCCCAAAATAGCAACGAAAGGAGCATATGTGCTTTTGAAAGACCACAAACCTGATTTTTACATCAAATTATCTACAAGGATAATAAACCCCATAAAATCCGAAATAGGTAGGATAAATAAAACAATATTAGAGAGGGTCAACCAACAAATAAAAAACAAAATTAAAATAACGTAGTGGAAATGTACGGTAGACGTAATCGAGTGGTTTGAAAAAAATGATGGAAAAAATGAGACCACTTTTTTACAATTTGACATTGTAGATTTTTACCCATCAATTTCGGAGAACCTATTCAACCTCGCCCTGGAGTTCGCGGAATTCCACTCGGACATCACAGAGGATGAGGTCAGGATTATCCTGAACTGCAGGAAATCAGTTATAATCCACGACAACGAACAGTGGACTAAGAACTCAAAGGAAAACTTTGATTTATCCATGGGTGCCCTGGATTCTGCAGAGGCCTCGGATCTGATTGAATTATTCTTACTGTACAATTTAACTGCTCATAAAGAAATAGAAACGAGCAATATAGGACTATATAGGGATGACGGACTGATGATAATTGATAAATATCAATTAAAACCAGAAAATTAATCTATAGAGTCTTTAAATCCTTTGGCCTTAACGTAGTGATTAACCATAATATCAAGCAAGTAGACTTCCTAGACATTACATTAGACCTAGTATCGAAAACTTCCAACTTTACATGAAAAACAACGCTAATCCAATATATATAAACCCCAACTCTAATCACCCACCATCCATTATTAAACACATCCCATCATCGGTAGAATGTCTCATTAACACACACTCATGCAATAAAGAGATATTTGATAAGCACAAGGTAATTTATAATAGAATCGTTAATGAAAGCGGGTATAAATCATCAAAAATCAGTTTTGTGGAAAAATTCAAAAGTCCAAAAAGCAAAAATAGAAGCAGGAAAATATTATGGTATAACCCTCCATTCAACTAATCGGTTAAGTTCAAGCGGAGACATAAATTTCTTAAATTAGTAGAGAAGCACTTTAGCAAAAATAACCCTCTGAGCAAAATCTTCAATAAAAACACCATAAAATTACGCTATAGCTGTTCCAATAATCAAGAAAAAAAATAATCAAAATGCATAACACGAAAATATTAAAAATACACAGCAAAAATAAATCCAACACTAATACAAGTCCGTCCTATGATAACAACCTCTGTAACTGTAGAAACCCCAACCAATGCCCCATGACCAATAAATGTCTGACGAAATCTCTGATATATATGTGTTCGATTTCATCCATAGAAAATCCTAAAGATGAAAAAATATATATTGGGAATACCATGAACGTATTTAAAAAGCACTTTTACAATCACCTCTCATCCTTCAATAACAAAGAAAAACAAAACATGACATCTCACTCCAAATACTTTTGGAAATTAAAAGACAGAAATAAAACACCTAAAGTTAAATTGAAAATCCTCAAACAAGCAAGAACAGCAAAATCTATAAAAGAACCATGTTTTCTTTGCCTTCAAGAAAAAATAGAGATTCTTAAATATATAAATAGTAATAAGCTTTTAAATCAGAGGCACAAAACCACAGTAAACTGCAAGCACATTAGGGACCTAACCCTACAATCATGCTAGGAAATACTAGGAGTTTGATTAGATATTCTTATTATAAAAGATAAAAAATGCTGTAGAAAAAATCGATCTAATAAATCCTTAAAGGAAGGTCTAATACCCACAAAAACATCCAAAGAAATAAAACGTAAAATTAAAGAAATAAACAAGCTCCCAAACTATTACTAAAGTCTACAGCAATAACCTTACTTACCGTAGTAACCTTACTTAAATACAAAAATATTCCGTACTGGAAAAATCAAAATGAACCTCGAAAAAGAATGAAAATTCCTACTTTCAAAATTAATATTAAATATACGATTTCAGAATAATTATATCATACACAAAAATAAACTGTAAGCACATTGAAGATCTAACCCTATAATCATGCTAAAATTACTGGGAATTTTGAGTAGATATTTTTATTATAAAAGATAAAAAATGCTATAGAAAAAATCGATCTAATAAATCCTTAAAGTAACATCTAATACCCACAAAAATGTCTAAATAAATAAATTAAATTAAAAAATTAAAAGAAATAAACAGAATTCCAAACAAGAATTTATAGAAAAAATTAAAAATTAAAAGAAGAAACCGATCCTCTAAACTCAAAATCGATCTAATAAATCCTTAAAGGAAGGTCTAATACCCACAAAAACATCCAAAGAAATAAAACGTAAAATTAAAGAAATAAACAAGCTCCCAAACTATTACTAAAGTCTACAGCAATAACCTTACTTACCGTAGTAACCTTACTTAAATACAAAAATATTCCGTACTGGAAAAATCAAAATGAACCTCGAAAAAGAATGAAAATTCCTACTTTCAAAATTAATATTAAATATACGATTTCAGAATAATTATATCATACACAAAAATAAACTGTAAGCACATTGAAGATCTAACCCTATAATCATGCTAAAAAATACTGGGAATTTTGAGTAGATATTTTTATTATAAAAGATAAAAAATGCTATAGAAAAAATCGATCTAATAAATCCTTAAAGTAACATCTAATACCCACAAAAATATCTAAATAAATAAATAAAATAAAATAAAAATAAATAGAATTCCAAACGAGAATTTATAGAAAAAATAAAAAATTAAAAGAAAAAACCGATCCTCTAAACTCAAAATTAAGATTAAATATGCAACTTTATATAAAAAACTGATAAAATACAAATTTGCATTTACTTCCTAAAAAAATACAAGTTTAGATTTCTTCAAATAACTTCGCCTAAATACAATGATACGCCAAACTTGAATATAAAATAAAAAATATATATAAAAAAACCCTATCCTGCTAAAATAAAAATAGAAAAAACAAAAATAAAATAAATAAAAAAATATCCCCTACCAGAAAAATCAAAATTAAAAAAAAAACATTAAAAAAACACCCCGCCCCTATCACGTATATCTAAGGAAGCCCAATGGGTAAGCCTCGCCACATCAACCATAAAGCCGTCCTAAAAATTCTTAAGGTCAACGAACAAGATAGGTTCCTTAATCACACACACACACACACACACACACACACACACACACACACACACACACACACACACACACAAAACCACACAGGAACACAAAACCACACAGGAACACAAAACTGACCAAGTGATCAGGCCCCTCCACACACCACTTTCTTTGAAATCCTAACCAAAAGATGTACCCGACCGATAAAAACGTACATTCCAACAGATAAGGCCATTAATCAACAATTTCGCACTTACACACCAGGTTCTTCAAAAGGCAATCTGCGAGTCTGTGTGTGACTGTTCTCTATGCACGCCTACTTTTTTTAAGCTACGCCATTCAAACATTCTAGGGGCACGTATCTACAGGGAAGCCAGGTCGACACATACTTTTTGAGTTTTAAGTTCAGCAATTTTCCCTTTCGCACTTTTTGGCTAATGGAGCCGATTGTTTACATTTGCTCTGTAAAACATCTAAGATCTAAGATGGTTGCTACATTACGTCACAGAAATCAAATCACACGTGTAAAAAAATGAGCCTTTATAATTAATCTTAATTCTGACGTTTTAAAAATTCATTTGGTCAACAAAATATGGGAATATTTTTACCCGTAATTTTGAAACAAAAGAAATATTTTTAAAAAAAGGGATTTTTCAAACAATAACAAAATGTGTAAAAAATAAAAAGTGCCAATGGTTAATTTAATGATTTAACTCATTTTTTTCTTCAGATTTAACATTTCATACTTCAGAAAATAAAATTTTAAAAAATTAAGCATTTTTTTTTTTTTGCTAAATATTTCATGCAGGAAATCAACTGTCTGTAATTTGTGTGGAATTAATGTGACTTTTTCCTCTAAAATAAATGTCTACATTTTTAAATATTCTTCGAAAATTTCTGAAATTCATTTAGTCAACAAAAAATGTAAATATTTTCCCCCGTAATTTTGAATGTCACACAAAACATCAACTTACGTTTACGCAAAACAAAAGAAAATAGATTTTTTAATGGAATTTTGTAACAATATTTTAACAACAATTTTTTATATAATTATTTTTTATATAACTGAATTTGAAAGTGAGGCGGCGACTACAAGCGCTTCGGAATCGCAACACGCTGCATTAATTATCTAATTCAAAAATGTTCTGAGTTGCACGGGCAACGCCGGGCTATGATGCTAGTATATATATATGGACACTACCGGCCATAATTATTAGGCCACCAAAGTTTTTTTTAAATAAATGATGTATTTCATAATATTTTTTTAGAATTTATTGCCAAATGAAAACAGAATGATTCTTTTGTTATTATTACTTTGCAAAATTTTACAAAGCAAGGAAGCAAAGATGAACTCGTCTGAATCACCCTAAATTTTTTCATTCTTTCGTTGATGAAATTGCAATGTAGGTAATTATTAAATATTTATAAATTCATTTGATGCACATGTTATTGTGCAATATTGTGCAATATTAACAAAAGAATCGTTCTATTTTCATTTACAATTATTCACTTGGCAATAAATACTAAAATATAATATGAAATACATCATTTTTTTAAACAATGAGATGGCCAAATCATTATGGGCTGTAGTTTATATATCTAAAATGAATAAGACAGTGGAAAAATATTTGGTGCATTGTGTCATACTCGACAAATTTTATCTATGGAGTCTATTTTAAATACCTCTAAATTCACCATTTGTCCATACTTAAGATTTTCATGTCACATTTGTCCCGTTGCTCACGCTTTATGGCCAGAGGCTATTGATTAAACCAAAAGAAGAATCAGTAATTCTCATTTTGCCTTTCGGCTTCAGTTATTTTCCCACTGCCGTAAAGTGTAATGGTAATTGTCCGGGTGGCCTTTTCTTTATGGTACCTTGACTTTATGAATATAAGCGGTAACAGAGTGAAAACGAGGTTTCACTGACATACAGTTGGGTTGGCTTCATGTAACCATAAGTTCTATGCCAACAGTTGCTTCTCTCGCACTTCATACTAGTGGAATTTTTTTTCGAATTTCCCGCCAACTTTACACTTCGAAAGTTTAAATGAAACGTCAATTCTTATCTACTATTTAAAAGTTACTCTTCTGTTCTCACTCCTTAGTGAAGTTTCCATTTTTTAATTATCCACGCCCAATAACCACTCAGCGTCTTCAATGCTTTGCTTAGGATGAACTCGATTAATATATATATATGAATAGATATAAATAAAGAAAAAATGTCTTTTATCTAAAATGTTTCAATTATAACAAGCTTCTTCAGAGAATTAATAAGAACGAATCTCTGAAGAAGCTTGTTATAAGTGAAGCATGTTAGATTAAAACACTTTTTTCATTCTTGTTCTTTATTTATTCTATTCATCTTATCTGATTTCGATCTATATATTCAATTCATATATATATATATATATATAGTCATCCGCAGACAGATCTGTTTCGCTGTATCACAGCAATTCAGTACGGTTAGACTCCGATTGCTTTTTAACCCAGGATTGAAATCCGACCGAATTGGCGTCAGTCGACGATTCTACCTCTGAGCCACGAGTGTTCGGGAGAAGAAGGCAGACTTTTTAGCGTGAATATTATCATTATACACGCCCATTAGCTGAGAGTGTTCTAATTCATTGCTGAATGAACGTTGCGTAGATGCCAGAGTAGCTACTGTTTTTCAAAATCTACCATTCTTCCAGGGTGTTCAATCAGGGTGTCAGAGCGTAAATCGTAAATAGTATATATATATATATATATATATATATATATATATATATATATATAATGATATTTTTATAGGTACAAAATTCAATTATTGAAATAAAAGTGTACAGCTTAATATTAAACGATAGAGACAACTTAGTCTTTTGTATTTTCTCATATTTTCTAATGAGGCTTTTTATTTCCGAATTATCTTTGTGTAAAAATTGTCCATAGTTTAACCGAGTAGTTTCGAACGTCATCGTTCATCATCAGGGACCAATTTACAGTTTTAAAAATCAACAATTATCTTGTAGCAGAAAACATGTTACAGCATTTTGAAGAACTAAAATTTTAAGGCGTCTAATGTCTCTCTGTTGATCAAAAATTTTAGTATTGTCTATAAGAATGTTACGAAAGTCGGAATGCGGAATGGAAAGAGTATGTGGCATGAGATGTGTAATGGCGCTAGAATCATTTAAATGCATAGTTAATCGTCTAGAATGGCGGGTAGTTGTAAATCCAATGTATGTATGTAGATTAGAAGAGCATTCTTTAAAAGAACATTTGAATTCATACATTAGACACCTTAAAATTTTAGAGGCACTACATATCAGAAATAATAAAACTCTTATCAAACGCGCAGTTTCCCAAATTTCTAGACATATACTTCAATGTGTTTAGAGGTTATATTTGAAATATAATTAAGGTAAATAATTCTTGCCTCTGCGTAATTATATAATTCACATAATAACTTCCTTAAAGTTTAAAATCCTCTAAGGATTTTTTGCGGCATTTAAAAATGTTTAGCAACTCTAATTATTCCATATTATATGATAATTCACGCCTCTCCGTGATCACATATTTTTACGCTTGCATGTGTTTACATTATTACTTCTCTTGAATTTAAAAAAAATATTCTTAACGTTTATTTAGTTCTTCAAAATGTCGTAACATGTTTTCTGCTACAACGCAATTGTTGATGTTTAAAACTCTAAATTTGACCCTGATGATGAACGATGACGTTCGAAAGTACTCGGTTAACCTATGGATAATTTTTGCATAAATATAATTCGGAAATTAAAAGCATTATTAGAAAATATGAGAATATGCAAAAGAAAATCTGCAAGACTAAGTTGTCTCTCGTTTAATACAACGTGTTTATGAGAAAAGATGCTGCCAAAATACACGTAGCTTAATATTACTTCTTCTTCTTCTTCTTCTTCTTCTTCTTCTTCTTCTTCTTCTATGTGCCCTGTCTCTTCAGGACGTAGGCCATCATTGCTCTCCACGTCTCCCTATCCCTTGTGGCTCTTAGTATGTTTGCTCCTGTTGCTCCTGGCAACCCCCGTTCCGTCATCCACCTGCAAATATGTTATCCGTTGCATTCCTCTGTCTCTCCTTCCTTCTATCTGTCCAGTCAGTATCAGGTTCTCCAGGCTCTCCTTCCTCATTGCATGTCCCAGGAACTTCAGTTGTCTCTTCCTGATGCTCAGCATCAATTTCCTTTTTGTTGCCATTCTTTCTAAAGACATTCTAAAAACGAAGCAACCGGTTTAGCTCCCGGTCTTTGAATAAAATAAACCATGAAATGCGTGATGAAAAAAAAAAAGCAAATATAAGAAAAAAAAAGTATGATTGAAAAACAAAGAACTAGAGACAAATGATGACGAGCCCCAAAAAACGACTTAAGCTTAGTTGACCGAATAAGGTTGCTGGTGTTGTTATTCTAGTTTGTGCATATTACGTAGCGAAGATATCTTCGATTTTGGAAGACACTTCTAAATTTTCAAAGCTAGGATCTTTCGATAAGTGTGATGCAACTACCTCAAGTGAAATAAAATTTTAGAAATTACTCTTGAGGTGGATATAATGTGGGGTTCATTCTCAGGAAATATCAAAAGAAATTTGACCGTCTGGGTCAATTCGTTCTCGTTTTATATCGGCTTGCAAAAATCCACAAGTATGGGGTACCATTGAGACCCATCTTGTCAATGGTTGGATCGGCCCAACACAAGGAGGCCAAATGGTGTGTCATTGCATTTCGAACCAATGTTGCAGTGCTTAAGTGGATTTTATATCAATGATTCGTTCTCCTTTGTTGACCGCATCCAAAATTTGTCCTCTTCAGGCAAGTTCATTTGTTCTTTTGATGTTTGTTCTTTTGATGTTTGCTCTTTTGATGTTTGCTCTTTTGATGTTTGTTCTTTTGATGTTTGTTCTTTTGATGTTTGCTCTTTTGATGTTTGCTCTTTTGATGTTTGCTCTTTTGGTGTTTGTTCTTTTGATGTTTGCTCTTTTGATGTTTGTTCTTTTGGTGTTTGCTCTTTTGATGTTTGCTCTTTTGATGTTTGCTCTTTTGGTGTTTGCTCTTTTGATGTTTGCTCTTTTGATGTTTGTTCTTTTGGTGTTTGTTCTTTTGGTGTTTGTTCTTTATTCACTTGTGTCCCTCTTTTCTCAGGTAGGGAATAATAATGGTAATAAGCGTTACATTTTAAAAGAAAATTTATGAAAATTCACTTCATTTTATTATTGGAAAATATTACGTACGAGGTCAAGAGGATATTAACTACCTGCTTAGACATTGTTTTTTCAATGTCGAAACAAAATGTACAATTTTGTAGTAGATTGTAGTTTGTACATGTTCTAAAGTATAATTTATAATAAATATTTATATCTCTATTTTTATATTAAGCACTGTTTTAAATTAATGTTTTGAAGGTTACAAATATTTTCTTGGTTCCTTATTCATTTGAATATATATATATATATATATATATATATATTGAATATATATATATATATATATATATATATATATATATATATACTAAGTTGTAATCCCAGATTAAGAACAGTATGGTTAAATAAAGAAGACAAGGGGAAAACTATATTTTTCTTGCTTGCGCGTTTTGTCCTGTGATGAACTTTATTAAGATATCTTAGACATCATATTACACAAAAATAACAACCAAATTAATTTTGACGTGCATAGGAAAGCTACCAACAAAAGCTACCTGATCAATTTCTATTCAAACCACTCTTCTAAAATCAAATCTGTTATTATTATAGGCTTCTTTTTAAGAGTATGTTTCTTTTTAAGCGCTTTTTTAAGATAATCTGTAGCCCCAATACTTATCAAAAGAAGAAACCTACATAAAAAACACATACAAAAACCTACAATACCCAAATCACTTTTTTCACAACGCAAAAAAGGAACATAAAATAAACAACTTCTACAAAAGCAACATTATCAACAATAATAAATTAAACAATAACAGATGTATTATATTACGTATCAAATCCAAAACATACACTATCCAGAACAACTCAATCTATCTAAACAACATGAAATAGTAACAACTATCTCGAAAATTATTATAGACATAGTCCGTTCTAAAAAAATCTAAACCATAAAAACTAACAAGCAGGTATATATAAAATAAATTGGCAAAATTGTCCTTCAAAGTACATCGGAGAGAAAAGTAGAAACGTAAAAGAAAAGCAATAAAAAACGCATATATAAACACAAAAGTGACATCAGAAATAATAATTTAACGAATGCATTAGTGATTCACAGAAATAGTTTGACCACAATTTCGACTTAAAAATGCCACACTCATAAAAAGAGAAAATTTATTTGGAAAGAAAATTCTCACGTTTTCTTACAAACAAGACTATCTCAGAACAACATACATATTTTAAAAAATTCAAAGAAAATGGTTAATTCTCATCATTTTAGCATCTCATGAAAGAATTCTCTTCAAATATTATCTATGGCGTTTTTTGTTAAACTTAAATATTTCTGTTAATCTCATGAATAATTTTCGAGCGTTTTATCCAGTTACCAACAATGTTTTGTTTATAGATAGGTTATTCAAAATAAAATTCATTTCGTTTTTTTTTCCTTGATAAAGTTTATCACAGGCTGAAAAACGTAGGCGAGGAGAAAAATATAGTGTTCCTCTTGTCTTCTTTATTTAACTATATATATATATATATATATATATATATATATATATATATATCCGCAAGAAAGCGGCTTGAAAGTAAATGCCAAAATGGATCCTACTAATATCAATTATTAAAATTAAATATTGAAACTACTGTATCTATTTTAATTTCTATTACGAATTAGCACTTTTTTGGTTTCGTCAGGCAAACTGACAATTTTTTTTGTTTCCTCCCATTTTCTTTCTTTCTTTCTTTCGTTATTTTCTTTTTCTGTTGGGCTACTTTTAATTCCATTTCTTACACACAAGTTCACAAACAAATAAATGAAATTTGTCATAATGACTTGGTTTTGCTGGTGGAACGAGTGATAAATCTACTCGTTGAACTTGTCTTAAACTTTTGAAAAATTTGATTTTTTTATATGTATTAATATATTGATGAGTATAAAAATTCTAAATAAATATTAGATACTCATGAAATCGAGAGAGATATTGTAGAATAAATATGAAACCAATTATGTGAAAAAATAAAGATAGATAGATAGATAGATAGATAGAGAGAGAGAGAGAGAGAGAGAGAGAGAGAGAGAGAGAGAGAGACTAAGGTAAATTTTAGAATAGATATCCAAAGAAGAATCAGTAATGTGATAGGTACCGACTTGGCGGCTCGACTTCAGCCACTTTCTCACCGGCGGGATGTGGCTTCCATCTGTCTATTCTATAAATATTTTCATGGCTTCTGCTCCGACGAACTTAAGTCACTTTTGCCGCCCATGCCACATGAATTTACTCGTGCAACTAGACTGGCAACTGGGTCCCACCCATTCACAGTTAGATCAACCAAATGCAGCCGACAATTCTACTTCTTTTCTCGCACTTCCCGCCTGTGGAATACTCTTCAACATTCTTGCTTTCCTGACGGCTACAACCTCCAGGAATTTAACTGCAATGTCAATACCCATCTCTTAACCGCTTGACTCCAGTTCTTCCTACATCACCATGTATATCTTTTCCTTTCTCTCTCTTAGCATTGTGCGTTGTGATGCATTGGATATCGGCTCGGAACGAGAAATCGGGGAGCCGAGTTCGAGTTCCAGCTGAATTTCTCGCGTTTACTTACGCGCAAATACCCTTGGAAAAGGTATTAATCCGTCTATTGCTTCCAGATATGGGTTAAATAACAGGACAGATTGGGTTCTATAGCCTTGGTCGGCAAACAGTCTACCGCAGAAAGCAATGGCAACCTAATATTCTACCCAGTCAGTCATGTCTATTTCGAGACATGATTGCCCAAAGCCTGTCTCACCTATGGCACTTAACTGACTACCTTTGCAACTGTCATCACACCTGTATTCCCATCCTTCTCTTACTAATTTCTCTGACACCTCCTGTAACTGTTTCGTTTTTCTCTTTATCTACTCTTTTTCTCTTATTTAGCCCCCTGGAAATCAGTGGCTTTACCGCCTTACTTGGAGTGAAACGATTAAAAATATGAGAGTAGTCATATTGAATGAAAAGGTAGATATAAAAAGTGAGAGAAAGAATGAGAAATAAATAACTGGATGAGTTTGGAAAAAATATGAAACGTATGAAGATAAAAGCAAATACGTCAATAAAGAAATCAGTTAACAAGAGACGAGATGACAAAAAGCAAGATGTAAGCCATATCTAATAACGGCTGGCGTTAAAATGGCGACTGAACGCAACAGCCGCTCAGTCAGCCATCCGGGGATTTAATAAGTTTTCGCCGTGTAACATATTCACAGGCGACTGAAAGGCATCAATCTGTCGAGACGGGAACAAGTCAAAACAGCTCCCATGCGTAAATTATGGATACGGTTTGATTGTTGACAGTGAAGACGAAAAGATGAATTCTCTTTAAAGGCTTCAAAGTCATATCCTTACGGTATGACATATTTATGAAAGAAGGGTGAATGAGAAAGCGGTGGAGATAGAATGAGTGATAGACAAAAGGAATCATTTATTGTAATAACAAATAGAAAAACACACACATATACACACGCAAACACAGCGAGAGAAAAAGATAAAGAGAAAAATAGAGAAAGAGAGAGCGGTGGAGCGTTAGCAAAAGATAATAGAGAGAAAGATACAAGATTACATGAAGATGCGGAATAAAAATCTACTTAATTGATGAACACATTTAATTTATAGAAGAAAACACTGCGCCTCTTCGGGTTAACTCTCACAACAGACCTCAAGTGCAATGACTATATAGAATCCATAGCTAAATCCGTTGCTAAGAAAGTCGGTTCTCTGTGTAGGGCCAGGAAGTTTTTCCCGTCTGAAAAATCTTGCACATATATAAATCTAACAACCACCCGTGCATTGAATACTGCTGCCATATCTTGTCGGGTGTTCTTGCTATCCACCTAGGTGTCCTTGACAAAATTCAACGGGAATCTGTAATGTGATCGATCCCGACTTGGCAGCTCGGATACAGTCGCTCTCTCGCCGGCGCAATGTGGCTTCCCTGTATCTCTTCTGCAAATACTTTTACGGCTTCTGCTCCGATGAACTTAGCTCTCTGGTGCCCCCTATATACTCGGATTTACTCGAACCACAACATTTGCAACTAGGTCCCACCCTTTTGCTGAGAAACTAATAAGATGTAAACGAAAATTCTACTCGGTTCTCTGTGTAGGTTCTAGGACCTTAATTTGCAGATGAAATGAGCATATCCTTATTCAAATACGTTTCCTTGAATAATGGTAGTCATGATCTATCTTCCTCTAATCGGACTTAAGGACACATGGCCCGGAGAATATGGACGCTGGTTAGTTCCAGAAACTTGACCCAAAGTTTATTGAGTTCAATACCAGGATACAGCAGTGGTAAACAAGTAACTTAAAAGTCCGGTTGGAGGGAGATAACTCATGACTACTAAAAGAGGCTTCGTACAAAGAAATGAGAATGATAGACCACAGTGATCATAATAAAGGGTTCGGTTCGAAGCTCCTAGAACCTGAAGAAGGCCGGAGCGTACAAAGCCGAAACGTTGAACAAATGGCAACAAAAACGAGCACAATAGTGTAAATAGTGTAACTACTATCTCATCCAGGAAATATAGACAAATAATGCTCCCATGGAAATGTAGAAATCAGAGAAGTTTTTTTCCTAGTTCACAGGCATTCATCGTAAAATAAAATAGATGTTATGTGTTGGTTGATCATGTTGATGCCTGGTTCATTGATACGACTCGAAGTTGATCATGTTGATTCCTGGTTCATTGATACGACTCGAAGTTGATCATGTTGATGCCTGGTTCATTGATACGACTCGAAGTTGATCATGTTGATGCCTGGTTCATTGATACGACTCGAAGTTGATCATGTTGATGCCTGGTTCATTGATACGACTCGAAGTTGATCATGTTGATGCCTGGTTCATTGATACGACTCGAAGTTGATCATGTTGATGCCTGGTTCATTGATACGACACGAAGTTGATCATGTTGATGCCTGGTTCATTGATACGACTCGAAGTTGATCATGTTGATGCCTGGTTCATTGATACGACTCGAAGTTGATCATGTTGATGCCTGGTTCATTGATACGACACGAAGTTGATCCTGTTGATGCCTGGTTCATTGATACGACTCGAAGTTGATCATGTTGATGCCTGGTTCATTGATACGACTCGAAGTTGATCATGTTGATGCCTGGTTCATTGATACGACTCGAAGTTGATCATGTTGATGCCTGGTTCATTGATACGACTCGAAGTTGATCATGTTGATGCCTGGTTCATTGATACGACTCGAAGTTGATCATGTTGATGCCTGGTTCATTGATACGACACGAAGTTGATCATGTTGATGCCTGGTTCATTGATACGACTCGAAGTTGATCATGTTGATGCCTGGTTCATTGATACGACTCGAATTTTTAACCAAATTTAAGGCTGCGTTTAGGAGTTTTTCAGATATTTACCGAAAGAAGTTACAAATTTCAAACTGGATAAAAGTACAATCCATTTTTTTTTCATTTTTGTGAACCAGTCTGTTGTCTCTGCAGTTTTCTTCCATTAATTCATGCCTAAGGCATTCTTATTGAATAATCTCCTTGAGGAATAATTTGAAAATTCAACTTATGTAATTTTTGGAAGAGTTTACTAATCTATATTTCGGTTTGTTCGTGAAATTGTATTTAATTGTGATGGATGCCTGTTGCTAGAGTAGTTACTGTTTTTCAAAGTTTACCATTCTTCCAGAGTGCTCAATCAGGGTGTGAGAGCGTAAATAGTCATACGCAGACAGATTTGTTTCGCTGTGTCACAGCTCATCAGTACGGTTAGACATCTGATTGCTTTTAACACAGGATTAAAAGCCGACCGAATTGGCGTCAGTCGGAGATTCTGCCTCTGAGCTATGTGTGCTCGGTACTGAATGATGGTGCTATTTATATCTATCTATCTATCTATCTATCTATCTATCTATCTATCTCTCTCTCTCTATATATATATATATATGACAGTTTTGTAATTTGCTTGAAGCATTGTGTATATTAAGTGTGTGGGTAGATATTTGAAGGCTATCACAATGCGTTTAGAAAAATAAAGGAAGACAATGATAATGTTGGGTATTACCTATTTATTAATTATATATATATATATATATATATATATATATATATATATATATTTATATATAAATTAAGGCAGACACATTATTTCATAAAGAACTTTGTGTATTTCATTCGTGTAAAATCCTTTGTACAATAAAGACGGAAGCTAATGATGGTTCACCTGAAATAGGCCTATGCTTCCGATTTACCTTGAAATAACGTGTCTGCCTCAATGTTTTTTTTTATATTTCCTCTTTATATAGCTCTCTTAGAGAGTTATCCTACCACTGTATCCTTTTGGATTCTACTATATCTATACCGCATGCTGATATATATATATATATATATATATATATATATATATATATATGTATATATATTGTTAAATATAACAGACTATGAATGCCTATTATGTTTAATCATAAGCCGTTCAAAAAATCGTATTTTGCCTTAATTCCTGGTATAAATAATGACAAAAATTGTACAACATTTGGATATTTTTTTATTACGCTGCTTCTAAGCTTTCGGTCACATGAGACATCTTCAGAGTGCTTACAGAGACGTTAACATAAAAATAATCCACCATCAAAGATTATATTTTTGTGTGTTGACATTAAACATTGTTATGCGATGATAATAGTCACTGAATAGTAGACGCAGGTTGTAAATTAGTAATGGGGATCGATGACGTCACACATACACACAGTAAAAAAAACTTCAGATATTGAAGGCCATCTACATTATATCAAAGCACCTCAAGCTCAATGAAATTACATTTCAATCTAGTCACAACACGTTACATTGCATTTAAACATAAGGTTTTGTTGTTAATATCTCGGTCTCTCACGTAGTGTGACGCCATAGAATCGCATTACAAATTTATGACCTACTTCTGCTATTCGGTGAGTGTTATTGTTGCATAGCAATGTTTTATCTCAACACAAAAAATTATCATATTTAATAGTGGATGTCTTTATGTTAACATCCCTGTAACTTCTCTGAAGATGGCTCATGTAAACAGAAAGCTCTGGGCCAGAGTAATAAAAAATGTCTAATACATTTTCCACAACTTTTCATGGCGTACGTAACTGTACTATTTTCAAACATGTCTTAGAAGCATGGTTATGTGTTGTGGTGCAGTGGATATCGGCTCTAAAGGAGAAATCGAGGAGCCGAGTTCAAATTCCAGCTGAATTCGTCGCACTCACATACGCACCAATACTCTTGAAAAAAATATGAAATTGTTTCTTTTCCTTTCAGCTTTGGGTTAAATGGCAAGACGATTGGGTTTTATAGCCTTGGTTGGTAATCAGTCTACTGCGGGGAAATCTACTACAAACTCAGTCATTCTTTTTCGAGACATAATCGCCCAAGCGTATATCATGTATGGTACTTAACTGACTTAGCAGCATACCTCTCTATAATAGTTTACAAATTTAGTTGGTTCTTTTATATTTGTGTTTCATATGGAATCGTTGGCTGAAACGGTTCTCGTTTTCTCACAGTATGTGTCGCGCCCACTTTCAAATTTGATCGTATAATCAATCATACGGTATCTATAACCTCTGGTTATGGGCATGACGGTAAACTGCATCCGGCAGCAAGGCCTCAGATTGGGAGGTTGTGTGGAGCATGGAACCACTTCTTAATTGTTATCAGATCCACTCTGACCCGGAGTGGTAGCACCTGTAAGGGTTATGCTATGGGTAAATAACCCTCAAACTGGGGTCAAAACACTATGAAAGTATAAAAATACACTTTTATAGAAATATGTACAGAAAATAGATTTTATAGAAAAATAAACATTTTTCAAGAAAAAAGAATCACCAACAATACATTTTTAAAGAAAAATTATTAATATCATACATTTTTGAAGGAAAAAAAATTCTCAAATAAACAATTTTGAATACAAAACTAGAAAACATTTTCAGTTTTCTAAAATAAAAAAGAATAAAAACAAAACATTTTTATTAAAATATGACTAAATCAACGTTCTCACTATAACCGAACATTAAAAACACCTTTAAACTCTAACTTTTTGCAATTAAATAACACAAAAGTTGAAATGTCGCTAAACAAAACTCAAACTCAAACTCTTTAACCTTTACTGTGGTCTCTTTTCTGATGCCCACTGATCTTTTTCTGTCTCTCTTTGAAGTAGCTGAAATGTGGTTCTACAGAAGGATGCTGCGGATATCATGGATCGAGCATGTAAGCAATGAGGAGGTTTTGGAAAGGATGGAGACGAAACGGAAATTAATACTGAGCATCAAAAAGAGACAACTAAATTTCCTGGGACCTGCAATGAGGAAGTAGAGCTTGGAGAACCTGATAATAACGGACTAGATAGAGGGAAAAAGAGACAGGGGAAAGCAGCGGATAACATATTTGAAGGACCTGATCAGTTAGATGACGGAACGAGGGTTGCATGGTGCAACAGGAGAAAGCGTGCTAAGAGCCACCAGGAACAGGGAGATGAGGAAAGCCATTATCGCCTACGTTCTGAAAGGACATGGCACATAAGAGAAGAAGAAGAGTCATCCATAGCATTGCTCCTTTCATTAGGCATTTTGCATTTTTGATTTTATCTCCAGGTGATTGTTTCTTTTCATCATTCCTATTCGTGTGTCACACATGTCATTATATAACCATGACGCACTTTACATTGGATGTATATTGACAAGGACTTTTTGCAATGTACCGGCCTTTCATTAAAATCTTTCACCTCTGTAGTATTTTATTTAAATTTACCTGTCAGACATTTAAGAGCCATACACAATACACGCTTAGGCGATCATGTCTCTCCACAGTTTCTTCACCTAAATCACTGTTGACTCCTTCAGTTAAGTTCCATACGGGATAAACATTTGGGTGATCAGGTCTCTTTCGATACATGACTAAGCAGATTTTTTCTGCAGTAGGTTAACATTTTTTTCTGAGTTACATTGGTTGACTTGAGAAGGTAGTGCTGTCCTGGATCAAGAGGGTGCTTATCTAGAAGACCACAGGATTCTGCACCATGCCGCACAAGCAGAAGAACGACCATATCACAGCTTACATCAGGCCACATAACTCCCAAGACTGCAACTAGCTTAATTATTATGCGAGTGCGGCAATTCAGCGAGAGACTAAAATAACTTTTTGTAACACTAAAGATGAACTGAAGGCAAGGATTTTAGGAGCATTCACCAAAAGGTCGACCACGTAAAAGAGATTCTGAAATTGTCTGGAGACTGTGGTTGAAGCCAATGACAATTTTATTGAATAAATTTACTCTTTAGACTTTAATATATTTGTGCCGAATTTTGATAAATATAACTTTTAAAATAAAACGAACATTTATTAATCGCGCAATATATATATATAATCCGTCTTTTCTCTACAGCTATGGGTTTAATAGCAGGACATATTAGGTTCTATAGCCATGGATGGCAACCAGTCTACCGCAGAGAGTAATAGCAATCTAATGCGGGAAAATCTTCTGCCCAGTCATGTCCCTTTCGAGACATGATCGGCCTAGCGTGTATCATGTATAGCACTTAACTGACTGACAGAATATAATAGTTGGAAACATAATTATAATTTATTCTGGGCATAAAGTCAGGGATTGGTTTTCTATTGTTATGAAGTAATAAACTAATCTCCTACTAATTACTACTTAATAATATATCAATATAATATAATCCATATCTTCTTTTTTTAAGTGTTGGCTTGAATAACAGGAAAGACTGGGTTCTATATCCTTAGTTGGCAACCAGTCTACCGCAGAAAGTAATGGATAACTACTGCGAGAAAATCTTATACCCAGTCAGTCATGTCTCTTTAGAGGTATCATTACCTAAGCATGTATGACGTATGACACTTAAGTGGCTGAATTACGAAAGGTGGCTTATAAAATATGTCACCCACAGAATTGGTTTTTGAGTTTAACACGCAGAAAGCAACAAATATGATACCTTCATGTTCGAGTAAATGGATGGGAAAACGGGGACTTGGTGGGATGGGAATGTGACTAATATTTCTTAGTGCTATAGATAATAAGTTTAGGAGAGCTATGATCGTCTGTCTTCTGATGGGATGCGGCGTAAAATATTGATGAAAAAAGAAAAAAGAAAGAAAGAAAGAAAACAGAAAAAAGAAAAAAGAAAGAAAGAAAGAAAGAAAAAGAAAGAAAGAAAGACAAAGAAAAAAAGAAAGAAAGAAAGAAAGGAAGGAAGAAAGAAAGAAAAAAGAAAGAAAAAAGAAAGAAAGAAGAAAAGATAAAAAGAAAAATGAAAAATGCAAGAAATTAAATATTGAAAACCAGAAGAAAAACACGAAGAAAAAATAAAACGTGCCTATAGAAGGACTGGTTGGATCAAAGCTATTCTAGTGGCTCCATTCTTGATCGGATGGTGAGCGGTAGAATTGTACATTCAATGAAAAACTAGAGAAAATTCAATTTGGTTTGAAATTAACAACCAGTTTCATGCCTTATTTACTTCGGTAATTGCTGAGGGTAATTTTCGAGGAGAAAACGTGAGTTCCTCCACGAAAAACACCTGCTGCCATGTGAATAGGAAGGGTGTCGTAATGGCTCCAAAGGTATTACGGATGATTCTGTGCTTGGCAAGACGCTCCTGAGGCATTGGCAGAAACATCAAACTAATTTTTGTATGGCTTGGATTGATTTTCCAAAAGGCCTATGTTATAGCGCCTCGTTCCTGGATTCTGGAAATACTCCAGATGTTTGGTATAGTAGACAATATTATTACTGTTCTCATAAATAGTACTTTATGCTTATAAAACACGTCTGTATTCAAATATAGAATATCGTGGCGGTGGAATTTTGCATATTAGAGCTTTGAAAATTATAAAAAAAGTTAACTGAATCAAATTTCATTGTATCTGTAAAATATGTGAAATGCTAAAATGTTATTTTCATGCATACTTCTCACATCTGGTGTAGAGTTCTCACATCTGGTGTAGAGTTCTCACATCTGGGGTAGGGTTCTAATAATTCAATATTCACGATTAGATATTTTTTCTTATGGCTGGCATGACACTTCATCTGAGTGCATCTTACGAGATCTCCAAAACTTGTTGTTGCTAGTAAAAACGGTGTGATAACTCGTTTTGCATCAACCAAAGGTAATACACAACAACAACAACGATAATAATGAGAAGAATAAACCGCGCCACCCCGGGTTAACAACAGACCTAAAATGGAATGACTCCATAGAATCCGTAAACCAAATCCGCTGCTAACACGATTGGTTCTCCGTGTAGGGCCAGGAAGTTTTTTCCCTTCTGAAACCAACCTGCACCTATATAAATCTATCATCCGCATGAATACCATATCTGGTTGGGTGCCACCTAGAGGTCCTTGACTAAATCAAACGGAGAATCTGTAATGTGAACGATACCGACTTGGCAGCTCAGATACAGTCACTTTCTCAACGGCGGAATGTGGCTTACTGTGTCTCTTCTACAAATACTTTCACGGCCTCTGCTCCGATGAACTTAGATCACTGGTACCCCCTATATATGAATTCACACGAGCAACAAGATTAGCAACTAGGTCCCACCCTTTTACTGTGAAACAAATAAAATGTAAGCGCAAATTCTAACACAGCAGTTTCTTTTCTCGCAGTTCCCACTTGTGGAATTCCCTTCCGTTTACTTGCTTACCCGACAGCTACAATCTCCAAGAATTTAAATGTAAAGTCCATAGTCATCTCCTATCTCACTAACCTGCATCCTCTCTCTCATGCTTCTTTCTCCGTTCACTTCACTCTCGTCAGCTGTATCTTCCTCATATTAATTATGATTTTTCTTCTCGTTTGAATACTCTCCAACACTTCATCATTGCTCATAAGTTCAGTCCATGAGTATCCTCAGCATCTTTCTGTAGAACCATATTTCTGCTACCTCAAGCTTCTCCTTCATCCTTGAGGAGATCGTCTAACATTCACTGCCATACAGAAGGACAGATATAACATAGTAATCCAGCAGTCTTTTCTTTGTTTCCAGTGAGATTTCTCTGTCTCTCAGTAGTCTGGTTATCATTTGAAATGCGTTCTTGGACATGCCAATGTGTCTTTAGTTCTCAATGTCGTACTTTCCATTCTCTGTCAGAACGCTTCCCAGATATTTATATTTCTTTACTTGATTGTCGTGGTCTTTAATAGATTTAGATTCTTCATAACCCTAGCACAGCACTCTTTTCTTTGTTTCCAATGAGATTTTCCTGTCTCTCAGTACTCTGGTTAGCTTTTGAATTGCGTCCTTGGCCATGCCAATGTGTCTTTAGATCTCAATGTCGTACTTTCTATCCTCTGTGAAAACACTTCCCTGATACTTAAATTTCTTTATTTTAGTTTCTCCTGTAGTTAGCGAATATTCAGTTTTCCTGAAGTTTTAACACTTAATGAAAAGAAAACAGCAAGAGACTAGTATGAATATCACTAAAGCCCGGTTACAGAGAAAGAATCAGTAACAACTTTATGAGACTTTACAATACACACAGAACAATCAAAGTTAACTGCCTTGACATAGAAAACAAAAACCACAAAAAACGACATTTTACACTATTGGCACCTAGGCGTCATCATTTTACTTTTAAAATGTTGTTAATGTGATAATAAAGACGAGAACAACATTCCTAACATAAATGAATTTTCTTTTATTTAACTGCACAATTTTGTGAATGTCACAAACCTAAATTCTTAAAACATACACAAGATACAAATACCTCATCTCAAAAACCAAAAATAATTAATTAAAACTCAAAATGTCTATGAAAGTTTGGGGCTTCTATAATTTAATAAAACATTTTTTTCAGATTAAACAAGAAAAAATTATACCTACATTTAATAATATTTATTTAAAAATGAATTGTAATTGTTCAGTGAGATTTCGAAATTCATCTTATTACTGTTAATAGCAAGAGATTTTTTATTGAATAAAGATGTTTGAAGAATTGAAGAATGTAAAGTTCAATGCCATTATATAGTATGAACATTTTTGGATTCCAACAAGCAGCAAAGCAATAGTTGTAGAGTTAGGAGAGTTCAGGGAGCATATTTCTTTAGGGTGATGACTCGAATTTCATCACCTCTGCTTGCCTCATGGGGGTCAAGCTTAAAAACTATATTTGTGGTGGTGGGGAGTTGTGTATCCATCATTAAGTTGAGACTAGGTGAGAAGTCAGGTGTGGGTGGGTACTCCAGATGCATCAAATGTGGAGTTGACGGAGAATTTGCAAGCAAAGCTCTCAGACTTGTCCACCATGTTTGTGAACACCTTAAGTTTATTGAATAAAAAAGCAATCAAGTGTTTGGTTTTAATTAATTATTTTGGGTTTCTGAGATGAGGTATTGATATCTTGGGTATGTTTTAAAAGTTTAGGTTGGTGATATTCAAAAAATTGTGCAGTTACATAACAGAAAATTCATTTATTGTTATGAATGTTGTCCTCGTCTTTATTAGTACATTCACAACATTTTAACAGTAAAATGATGACGCCTAGCTGCCAATAGTGTAAAAATGGTTACAGTACCTCATCTCAGAAATGTGAACGGACCTTGAAAAAAAATTCTGCTGAAGATATTACTTCAATAAAAAGATTTATGCAATATCAATTGTAAATATAATAAAAATTTATCCCAAAACTTACCAAAAATAATTAATTAAAACTCAACATTTCTATGAAAGTTGGGGCCTTGTATAATTTAATAAAATACATTTTCATTCAGATTGAACAAGAAAAAATATACCTACATTTAATATTTATTTAAAAATGAATTACTTGTAATTTTTCAAAGAGATTTCAAAATTCATCTTATTACTGTTCATATCAAGAGATGTTTTATTAAATAAAGATGTTTGAAGAATTGAAAAATGTAAAGTTCAATGCAATTATAAAGTGTGAACATTTTTAGACTTCCAACGAGCAGCAAATCAAGCAGTAAATCAAGCAGCAAAGCAATAGTTGTAGAGTTAGGAGAGTTCAGGGGGCATATTTCTTTAGCGTGCTGACTGAAATTCCATCACCTCTGCCTGCCTCATCGGGGTCAAGCTTAAAAACTATATTTGTGGTGGTGGTGGAGGGTTGTGTATCCATCATTCAGTTGAGTCTCAGTTCTAGGTGGGAAGTAAGATGTGGGTACTCCAGATGCATCAACTGTTGTGGAGTTGGAGAAGAATTTGATATGGTAGACTTTACAGATTGTAACGTTTCTTTGAAGATCTTCAAAAAACTAGGAAAATACAAAGATCTTTATGTAAAAATCTTAAAATCTGGCGCAGGTCTTCTTCTTCTTCTTCTTCTTCTTCTTCTATGTACCTTGTCCTTTTAAAACGTAGGCGATCATGGCTTTCCACGTCACCCTATCCTTCTCCTGTTACACCATGCAATACTCGTTCCGTCATCCACCTGATTAGGTCCTTCAAATATGTTATTCGTTGCTTTCCCATGTCTCTTTTTCCCTCTATCTGGCCTGTTAATATCAGATTCACCAAGCCCTCCTTCCTCATTGCGTGTCCCAGGAACTTCAGCTGTGTCTTCCTGATGCTCAGTATTAATTTCCTTTTTGTTTTCGTCATTTCTAAGACCTCATCATTGCTCACATGGTCGATCCATGATATTCGCAGCATCCTTCTATAGAACCACATTTCAATTGCTTCAAGTTTTTCCTTAATCTTTGATGATATTGTCTAGCATTCATTGCCATATTGAAGAACTGATATCACATAGCAATCCAGTACCCTTTTCTTTGTTTCTAGTGAAATTTTCCTGTCTCTTAATACTCTACTCAACTTCTGGATCACGTTCTTCACCATGCCAATTCGCCTTCGGATCTCTCTGTCGCACTTTCCGTCTTCCGTTAGAACATTTCCCAGGCATTTAAATTTTTGTACCTGCTTGATTTTAGTATCCCCCACCTGTATTTGGCATTTTGGGCTGCTAAAGACACCAATAATTGCAGTTGTAGTTGGAGCCCTCGGATTGATTAGAACATTTTCAGATAGACTCACTGAAGGGATTCGTGGTATCCCATCACTTAACGAAATTAAAAAGTCTCCTCAAAAGTACAACTGACACATTACGAATTGATTTATCTATAAAAATTAAAATCTGTTGATATGAGTTTATTTTTATTTTTTGTCATTTTGTTTTTACAAAGATATTTAGTGGAAAATTTCGTGATGTTATTTTTGTTTTTAAGCCTCTAACAACACACAAGTAGTTGCATTTGTTTTTCTGCAGACTTAGTATTGCGACCGTAGCAGAAATCAAATTATGATGAAAATGAATAATTAATAATAATGATAATATTAATAATAAGAACAAGTACCACCTACACATTCTGGCAAGTACAGATCACAGATTGAATGAGAATGAATGAACTCCTGGTAGCCCATTCTTTAAAAGGAATAACAGAAACTGTACTCAAAAGTACAACTCTCACATTACGAAGAGCTTTATCTATGAACATGTGTGTGACCTTATGTTACTTTTTTTTATAAAAATTATCAAGCAAAAATGTCATGAATTCGTCTCATTTTGAGACCTGGAAAGAAATGTGTATGGAACAGAATTCAAAGGAAATAATATTAATAACAACAGCAACATCAACAACAATAATAATAATAATTGTTTACATTGTTCGGACTATTGTCCTCATATTCATATCTATATTTATGACGTTTCGGCTACGTACGCTCCGGTCTTTTTCAGGTGCTAGGAATTTTGAACCGAACGCTTTATTTTGATCACTGCAGTATATCATTCTCATTCCATATAAGATGCCACTTCCGGTAACCATAACAAGAAAGCTGAGGACAATCGTCCGAACAATAATGTAAATACAATCCCATCTCAGAACTATAAACGAATATTGAATAATAATAATAACAATAACAATAATAATAATAATAATAATTATTATTATTATTATTATTATTGTTAAAAATCAAAAAGAAAAAACTTACTTAGTAATTGATATGGCTGTGCAGCGGATTCTAACATAGCAACCAAGGAATTCGAAAAACTGTCAAAATATAAGTCCTGGAAATTAAAATAGAAAAAACGTGGAAATTGAAAACAAGAATCGTGACAGTGATAGTAGGTGCACTTGGAATGATCAAAAATGGAACAAAACAACACGTTGGAAGAATCCGTGGAAACCCCAGCTTAAGAGATATACAAAAAAACTTTGTCTATGTAACGCTAGGAGTGTTAGGGGAGATAGAATAACATGAAATAGAACCATAAGACAAATCACTACCTGCCTTAGGTCTCCCTACAGATTTGGCAGGGAGTGCGACCATAGCAGAAATAGAATTATGATGAAAAATGATATTATAATAATAATAATAATAATAATAATAATAATAATAATAATGTAAACAAACACTGGTGAGATGGAAGGTCTTCTGCAAACTGTAAAATGCTTCAGCGAAGACATTGGAATGAAATTTAATTTGAATAAATGTGCTAAAGCTACAGTTTTACGTGGATCAATACAAGAAACATCCTCAATTAGCCTAGACCCTGCTGTAAGAATAAGAGAATTGAAACCAGAAGAAGCTTATAAATACCTAGGTGTAAATGAAAGCGAAAACATTCACCATAAAAAAATGAAAGAAATAGTGCGTAAAGAGTACTATAGAAGGCTACGAATGATATTAAAAACTGAATTGAATTCACAGAACAGAGTTATGGCCATTAATAGCCTTGCAATCTCAGTTGTCCAATATAGCTTTAATATCTTAAACTGGACTCTAAATGACATCAGGCGAATGGATGCTAAAACAAGAAAGCTTCTTTCTAAGGATAAGATGCATAATCCAAAGGCTGATGTAGACCGTCTATACATACCCCGTAAAGAAGGTGGAAGAGGTCTTATTCAGCTGGAATTGTCATACAAGACAACAACTATTGGCTTACTAACATACATAGAAACAACAAAGGATTGGATGATACAATTAGTAAGACAACATGAAGAAAGAAAGAAAAAATATTCAATAATAACAGAAGGCAGTAAATACAAACAAGATTTACAGTTAGTAGATTCTGTAGAAAAGCAAAACAGAAGCCAAGAACCAACTATTGCGGCAAAAAATATGAAAATGAAAGCCAAAGATAAAGCTCTTGAACAGATGAAACAGCGCTGGCAAGACAAACCTCTGCATGGCCAATATCCAGAACGTGCCAATAAATCCAATGTTGACAAAGTTAATACTCATCGATGGTTACGTGCATCTGGATTAAAGTCTGAAACTGAAGGCTTTATTCTTGCAGCACAAGACCAAATTCTTTTCACTAGAAACTTTCAGGCAAATATTATGCATAATAATATGGATCCAAAATGCAGGTTTTGTGATAAACACCAAGAAACAATAGACCACCTAATCTCAGGCTGTTCTGTGCTTGCCCCAAACGAATATAAAAATCGCCACGATAGAGTTGGGCAATATTTACATTGGGCAATGTGCAAACATTATGGAAAAGCTGTAAACAAACACTGGTATGAACATCACCCAGCACCGGTTACAGAAATAGAAGATGTAACCATTCTATGGGATTACACCATCTACACAGACAGAAAAATTGAAGCAAACAGGCCAGACATTATTGTTAAAAACCAGAAGGAGAAAACTTGTCTATTAATTGCTATGGCTTGTCCAGCGGATTGTAACATAGCAATCAAGGAATTTGAAAAACTGTCAAAATATAAAGACCTGGAAATTGAAATAGGAAAAAATGTGGAAATTGAAAACAAGAGTTGTGCCAGTGATAGTAGGTGCACTTGGAATGATAAAAAATGGAACAAAACAACACATTGAAAGAATCCCTGGAAACCCCAGCTTAAGAGATATACAAAAAATTGTCTTATTAAGTACAGCCCACACACTAAGGAAAACTTTATCTATGTAATGCTGGAGATGATAGGGAAGATAGAAAAACATGAAATGGAGCCATAACAACACGCCACTACCTGCCTTAGGTCTCCCCGCAGACTTGGTTGGTAGTGAGACCAAAGCAGAAATCGAAATATGATGAAAAATGACATAATAATAAAAATAATAATAATACGTAGGACAATGTGGTTTTTCTGTCTCGGGTTCACAAACGTGAAGCTAGAGGATGGTGACATGACTGTTTTGAATATTTATTACGCCTTACGTCACAGTGAGTTCATTTTGGGAAAAAAATTGCGACTTGTTGCGTGTGTATCTATTCTTTCCTTCATTTTCGACATTAAAAAAAAAAAGGAAACTGTCTCAACCAATACCTTTTGTTGTTTCAGTCTGATACACGATCGATCTTTCTCGGCAGATGTTTCGTGGATAGGCATTTCTGCGATCAATGGTCTTCGATCTGTTCGATTTTTGTCTGTCATAATACTATCATCGATAATCGATTTAATCAGTGATTCGGTCTGATCAAAATTAACAACAATGAAAAAAAACAAAACAAAAAATTTGATTATGAATAAAAACTGGTTACAAATATTTGAAATGAAAAAAAAACGAAATTGATTTTATATTTCATTCTCAAATTGGCTGATTTAAATTCCCCTCTTTTAACGAAATTGTTAAAATCTATCATTAACTTACATAACTCCTTACTATTATTTTTCACATTTATATATTTAATTGCTTGTTAGCATCATAATAGCCTACAGAATGTTTTTTATTATTATTATTAGATAATATTGTGCCAGGTCCAAGATAGCAACCCACTGGAAGTAAGCCTCATAGACATGGAATTCTTACAGTGATGCATTTCTTTTTTCAAAGTTTTGGATATAAGACCAAAATTCTTGCAGCCGACCGCAAGAATTTTGAAGAAATGGCACGCTTTCTCACCCAGATTATTTCGCGAGTTTAATCCACACGTGGCAAAATATTAAGCTAATGGACATCCACTCCTCTGAAGATTCTTCTTTCTCTACTGCCTATAAATGATGGTACCAAGCCTGTCTCTCTCGCATAATAAAGAGAACGTAAAAAAGATGTTAACAGTACATGACGTAAAGTTGCTATTAATACTTCTGTTAAGGAACTGAAAGAAGTTTATAGTCTTTCTCACAATATTTCCGCCAATTTCAAATAATTTTATATGTTATCTAGAAATAAAATGAAACCTATTTTTCTATTTTAAATTTACAAATTTATTTTTGATATTAATTTTTCATTAATTTTTTCCAATGTTAACTCATTTTTATCTTTTAAAATCCAGAAAGAACGCTATAAACAATATTAAGAGACTTGCTAAATGCTATATCGGTAATATTAGAATATTAGATTTCGTAATATGTGGTTCTACAGAGGGATGTTGCGGATATCGTGGACCGAGCATGCAAGCAACGATGAGGTGTTGGAAAGAATGGCAAGAAAAAGGAAATTAATGCTGAGCATCAGGAAGAGACAACTGAAGTTCCTGGAACACGCAATGAGGAAGGAGAGCCCGGAGAACCTAATACTGACTGGCCAGATAGAAGAAAAACGAGACAGAGGAAGACAGCGGAGAACATATTTGCAGGGCCTGATCAGGTGGATGACGGAACGGGGGTTGCGAGGTGTAACAGGAGCAAACATACTAAGAGCCACAAGGGATAGGGAGACGTGGAGAACTATGAAATGAGAACAGAGACAGGGAACATAGAAGAAGAAGAATATTGTTGTATCTATGACCTAAAGAACTAATGAAAGATGAATTAAATAGTTAAGACAATGATAACACCTTCCTTAAGCCCATTTGCCGCTGGTGTTAACAGGGTTTTAGACTATCCAGACATTACACATAGATTTTCTACCCTATCTTGATGTATCTTTACAGATACTGCATTAAGTTGTTCAGAAATAATGTTTGATTTTTATTTAGTAAATTTTATTTCTGAATGAAGGAATTTAAGGAATAAAGATATCGACCATAGTCAGAAACATCGAGTCTATTTTGAACCATCTTTTCCTTAGCTGCATAGTATGTGCTTCGCCAATGCTTTTTTTTTTATAATCATCTCACCCCAAACAAGGCAGTTTACTGCCACTGGTGAGCAGGGTGTTACATAGGAGGAAAGTTATGAGAAAGAGTGACAGGTTATAGGGGGTGTCAGAAAATGGGTAAGAGAAGGAATTGGAATACAGATGAGAGTGGAGTGGACTGAGAAAAGAGCATGAGAGAGAGTATGCAGATTAGTGAGATAGGAGATGACTATTGACTTTACATTTAAATTCTTGGGGATTGTAGCTGTCGGGAAAGCAAGTTAACGGAAGTGAATTCTACAGGCGGGAAGTGCGAGAAAAGAAGCTGGTGGAGTAGAATTTTCGTTTACATTTTATTGGTTTCACAGTAAAAGGGTGGGAACTAGTTGCTAATCTTGAGGCTCGAGTAAATTTGTATATAGGGGGCACCAGTGAGCTAAGTTCATCGGAACAGAAGCCGTGAAAGTATTTGTAGAACAAACCCAGGGAAGCCACATTGCGCCGGCGAGAGAGTGACTGTCAAAGACACCTAGGTGGATAGCAGGAGCACCCGACCAGATATGGCAGCAGTATTCAATGCACAGGCAGATGGTAGATTTATATATGTGCAGGATTGTTTCAGACGAGAAGAACTTCCTGGCCCTACACAGAGAATTTCTTATCAGCTGATTAAGCTATGGATTCTACAGAGTCATTCTTCTTGATGTCTGTTGTGAGAGTTAACCCGAAGAGGAGCAGTATTTTGTTTTCAGGGAGAATAGCCTGTTCCATGCTTATGGTGGGTAGGAGCGATTGTCTGTGATGGTTAATAGATAACAGCTTCGTTTTGGAAGCATTAAAATTTACGAGCCATTTCTTACACCAGACCCCCACGGATTGGAGATCCTTTTCAAGCTCGGCGGCGATGTTTGCTTTGTCAGCTTCGGCAGATTTTTGATTTTTGATTTTTGCTACATGCAGTTTAAATTTAGAGTTTTTTTTTTTTTTTTACCTAGACCAGTTACCACCCATGGCTATAGAACACATTTTGTAGTGTTATGTACTCATGTCTGGCGAAGTGGAAGAATTAGATCTATACCTTTCAAAGATATTAGAATATAAGTGAATGTAATGAAATTCGAACTGGGTTCACCAATTCCTCAGTCCGAACCGCAGTCCATTACTATACTGTGCCTCCCAATATATGTGAATTTCTGCTATCGAGTTGCAAGATTGTGTATTTCTGATAAGACGTTAAATCTTTCAACGCAAAGAAAGCTGTGAATGCAGTTTTTGCCTAATTTTTGCAGTGGGATTTATTTTGGATTACAAATTGCCAATATGCTTAAAGCACTGACCGAGCATCATCATGAGGCAGAATTGGACACCGTCTTTTAACCATTGCAAGCCGGATGTTCCATTTTATCCAGTTGCTGATAATAAACGTCGGCAGTAATGTGCTAGCTAGTCCTTAGAATGTTGTAATAGCAGACTACCAGGCAGTAGACTGGTTGCCAACCAAGGCTATAGAATCCAATCTGTCCTGTTATTCAACCCATAGCTGGAGAAAGAAGAGATGTATTATATTTGATTATTATATTGAAAAATAGTCATTAGTAGGGGATCAGTTTATTACTTCATAACAATACAAAACTTTATGCCTAGTAGAAGTTTTAATTATGTTTTTCAACTATTAATTCAGTCAGTTAAGTAGGTCTAATTGTTAAAAAAAGTAAACTGAATCAGTTGTTTCAATTAATTTGCACAAGGGTGAAATACAACGTTTTAAAAATTCTTAAAAAAGCCTTCTTGATTTAATCTGTTAATTGCCATACGTGATGCACGCTTGGGCGATCGTCAATGATTGCCATATAATGTCCATGACTTATCAATGAATCAGATAAGTACGTGATACACGGTTGGGTGATCATGTCTCTTTCCATCCATGACTGACTAGGCAGAAGATTTTTCAGCAGTAGGTTGCCAATTTTTTCTGCGGTAGACTGGTTGCCAACCAAGGCTATAGAACACAATTGATTAATACCTTTCTCATGTATACTTGCGGGTAAGTAATGCAACAAATTCAACCGGGATTCGAACCCAGCTCTCGGATTTCTTATTCGAAACTGATGTACATTACACCACATGTCTAACCAGTATTCGATCATCAAACACACTTCCTGACTCTTTAGAGTTAACTGAGTTTATGTGGAACGTATTTCTTCCCTTTGCAAATTTTCTTGCGATCGTACGATATTGTTGAAATGCTGACCGCCATGATGTAAGCCTATTTTCAGATGGCTGGTATTAATTTTAAATGATTTTCATGATGAGAAGAGCAATTATTTTTGTCGCATAAAGTAGCCGAAATGATAACAAATGAAAAATACGGATTCAGAATTCACTGAGTGCAGAATTGCTTTAGTTGGGAGAAGTAAGCGAATTCATCAAAGCTAATTAGTCAAAGTATTTTTGAATGGGTTTTGACGACATGTGACCCTAAGTCAAAATACGACCTTGAGTATTGCCTGCGTACTGATTACCAGGACAGCTAATAAGATCAGGCAGACAATAACAGGCAGTGGGTTTTTCTCCCCTTCTTCTGGAAGTTGAAATGACACCATTTTCATGTCGAGATAACAAGTCATACATAGGAATAGGAAAATAGAAACCCCATACCTAACTTTACCACCCCGGTTTTGGTGCTTGTTTAATAAAACCAGGGTGCAAGACGAAATTAGTCAGTTTGCGCCCCGTGTTTGGAATGAAAAGGTAGAAAGAGATTACTTCTGGACCTACTGCTAGAAAAGAGACGGGAGAGAGCGATATTGCAAGAGATGGTCAGTCCAAAATTCAACCAAGTGGAAGTTGAATAAACCATCTTCCCGTGGAGATAATACAACACGAATATTACCATGCTGCTGACATACCAACTAACTGATATTTTTTTCGTCACCTAACTTAATTTTGACTTGTAATCCTGCAGTTATTCGATATATATGAATATATATAAATCTAAACCGTGTCGTTGCGGTCCTAAATCTGGTTTTCATTATATACCAATCCCTCATGTTTCTAGGCCAAACTTGTCAAGTGACAACAAGCAATCCTGCTTTGACTAATTCGTGATCAACAAAACAACGTGGGCGAAATTGAACGAAGGTAAGGAAGGTTGGTTGGACTCAGCCAGAGGTCGTGTTATAATTATCTGAGACATATCTCTGACACATTGATGTGGCTTTTGCTCGACGGGTATTTTCAAATGTTTATTGTCAATTGCATATGGACTTCTTCTCCAAACATGAACCTCAAAATCTTTATATTCCAAGCTATGTAGTGTTTCCTTCAAATCTGCTTTTCCCGTGTTAAAGATAAATGTTACTATTATAGTGGTGGAGAGTGACAAAAAAGGACTACAAATAAACTTTAAGAAAACTGAATGCATGGTCATCAGCAAAAGTTGCAACCCAAAATGCTAAATACAGGTGGAGGATACTAGAATCAAGCAAGTACAAAAATTGAAATGCCTAGGAAGTGTTCTAACAGGAGATGGAAAGTGCGACACAGAGATCTGAAGGCAAATTGGCATGGCAAAGGATGCATAAGACGAGGGGTACATATAGTTTTAATTTACGTTCTGAAACAGATTTATATAAAATTAAAAACGGTAACGATTTTAACAGCAGGAATGACTAATATATTTTTGAGCTATTATTAGAATAATATATTAAAATATTCTAAAAACTTTTACTCTAAAATCTGATTTATTTTCTGAATAACTTATAAAAAGAGGTTCAAAATAGTTCAACAGTTTATCTTCTCGCGTTTCTCGTCTTACTTCCCTGAATGCTTCATTCTTCAAACATTTAAATGCAATGTCAATTGCCATATATCTTTTTGAATCCCGTTTATCTTTTATCCTTTCTTCAATGCCGCCTGTACCCAATCTTTTATCTCACTGTAACCACCTGCGCACTATTTATGGACCAGCCTTCTTTTGAATGAAATGTATATATATATATATATATATATGGTGAATGGATAGGTCTTGAAGGCTATCACAATGCGTTTAGTAAAATAAAGGAAGGTAAAGAAAGTGTTGAGTATTATCTAGTTATTATTCATTAATATTTCGAGATTAAATCTCATCTGCTACTGATGTCGTTAATTGTAGTGTGTGTGTGTGTATGTGTGTGTATGTGTGTGTGTACCTGTAAGTGTGTTTGTGTGTGTGTGTGTGTGTGTGTGTGTGTGTGTGTGTGTGTGTGTGTGTGTGTGTGTGTGTGTTTATGGTTTATATATGTGTGCATTGACCGATAGTAGGATTTGGCTTTTACGCTTCTTTGTTAAAGGGATAGTGGCGCCGTTTTCCGATCTGATGATATCCGTCTGTTTTAATTTATGGTTTATATATGTGGGCGTTGACGAAACGCGTTACGCGATAGCGTGATTTGTCATTTTCGCACCTCTGTCAGAGTGGTAGCGGGCGTCGTTTTACGACGTGGTGTTATATCTATCTGCTTTAATCGAAGGTGTGTTTATTGCTACATTTTTCAAAACCTACCCATACACCTAATATACACAATGCTTCAAGCAAATTCCAAGACTCTCCTATATATATATATATATATATATATATAATATGAGTAGTTGTTACTAATGGAAGCATATTCCACAGAGAGATATTTCCTGTAAAATGTTCTTAATAAAAAATGAGAACATAAATACTTGGTAATTCTTATTATCATTATAATTATAATTACATACTGCAGTTTGATAGCTATAAAGTTTCAGTGCTGAAACATCCTCGGGAATAAAAAAAAATCTTTAGAAAATACTGCTTGATGATGGTGTTCTCGCACCGAAATTTTATAGCTACCAAGCTGCAGTGTGCAATTATTATAATAATTATAATAATTATCATATATATGCATTACTCTTTAGAAATGAATTGAGTTTCCGTTGACTGGTGTGTGTGTGTGTATACACTGCTTATATACAACACGACAAAATTTCCCTTCTCTGATTCCATGTGCCTATGGCTTAGTGGGGTAGCGACTCCGACTAACATCTAATCGGTCGGGTTTCAATCACGGCTAGAAGCAAGTAGATGTATCTAGCCACACTGATGAGCTGTGATACAGCGAAACAAGGCTTGTATGTGGATATGAAAGAATATATATATATATATATATATATATATATATATATATGGAAGAATTGTAGACTTTGAAAAACAATAGCTACTCTGGCATGTACAGATCGCTCATTCTGTAATGAATTAGAGTACTCTGGCTATTAGGCGGGTATATATATATATATATATATAAGGATCGAATCCTGCCGGAGAACGTATATTTTTTCTTAAATTTTTTGAATGTTCATTCCGGTAGACGAAAACAATTAAATATACTTTTATTATTTTCATTTATTTATTCGACATATTTTTATGTTTTAGAACCTAGCCTCACTTAATCACAACGCTATTCGAAACCGAGATGATTAAAGCATGTCGTATAAAACAAAGGTTTTTCTGCAAAGGAGGCTGTAGGTTCGAATCTTGTCGGAGGAAGTATTTTTCTATTATATTTCTTGAATGCTCAGTTCATTAGACGAGATAATATGCGGTTTAAAAATTTACGGGGTGTTCCACTCAAATACGGGAATCTACAAAAAAGATATTCATCAGATATGAGTTTTATCTGGAAGGAAACTATGCAGTTAGCAATAAAAAGAGAGGTGAGATGCCGTTAAAAGAGGGGTCTGCTACTAAGAGATTCGCATGTAGGATTTCGAAACAGGTCGGTACCACATTTTTCTTATGTTTCTTTTTTTTTGTATAAAAATAACTTCTTAAAAATTTCTGAAAAAAAAAGCTCCTATTACCAATCTAGGGGACCTTGACAAAATCCTACGGAGAATCTGTAATGTGATCGATCCCGACTTGGCAGCTCAGATACAGTCACTTTCTCACCGGCGTAATGTGATTCCCTGTGTCTATTTTACATATACTTTCACTGCTTCTGCTTCGATGAACATAGCTCACTGGTGTTCCCTATATATGAATTTACTCGAGCCACAAAATTAGCAGCTAGGTCTCAGCCTTTTACTGTGAAACCAATAAAATGTAAACGCAAATTCTTCTCCATGAGCTTTTTTCTTGCACTTCCCGCCTGTAAAGTTCCTTTCCATCTACTTGCTACCCCAACAGCAAGAATTTAAATGTAAAGTCAATAGTCATCTCCTACCTCACTAACCTGCATCCTCTCTCTCATGCTCCCTTCTTCGTCTACTCCACTCTCATCAGTATTCTCATCCTTCTCTTACCCACTTCCTGACACTCCTTATAATCTGTCGCTCTTTCTCATAACCTTCCTCCTATGTAACCCCCTGCAAAACAGTGGCAATAAAATGCATTGCTTGGGGCAATATGATTATAAAAAAAAACAAAAAAAATTCTATGCTATTATAATATGGATATAAAGTGGAGGATCAATTCTACATTACAATCAATACATACACTTACCCCTCACATTATGGCCACAGTCATCCTTTTCTTATCCACTTCCTGACACCCCCATAACCTCTCACTCTTCCTCATAACTTTCCTCCTATGTAACCCCCTGCAAAACTGGCAATAAAATGCATTGCTTTGGGCAATATGATTATTAAAAAAACAAAAAATGTCTATACTATTATAATGTGGTTATAAAGTGGGGGATCAATTCTACATTACATTCAATATATAAACTTACCCCTCAATTTATGGCTGCAGTCAAATTCCTCTTACCCATTTCCTGACACTATAACCTGACACCCTTTCTTATAACTTTCCTCCTATGTAGCCCCCTGCAAAACAGTGGCAGTAAAATGCCTTGCTTGGGACGATATGATTACAAAAAAAAACTTCACCTAAGACTGGTATCCACATGAAATTCAGACTTGTCTAAATTTTACCTGAAGTAAAAACCGATGTTAAATCCTTGTGGTCGCGATTATGCAAATTTAAATACCTGGGAAGTGTCTGACAAAGACCGAAAGTGCGACACTGAGATCCGAAGACGCAGTGGCATGGCAAACGATGCATTTCAAAAGCTAAGCAGAGTATTGAGAGACAGGAATATTTCGTTGGAAACAAAGAAAAGAGTACTGGACTGTTATGTGATACCTGTCCTCCTCTATGGCAACGAATGCTGGACAAACTCCTCAAAGATGAAGGAGAGACTCGAAGCAACAGAAATGTGGTTCTACAGAAGAAAACTGAGGATAACATGGATCGAACATATGAGCAACAATGATGTTTTAGAGGGGATGGAAATAAAAAGAAAACATGCAGAACATCAGGAAGAGACAGGTGAAGTTTCTGGGACATGTAATGAGGAAGGAGGGCTTAGGGAATCTGTTACTCACAGGACAGACAGAGGGAATAAGAGACAAGGAAAATGTTTTGGAGATGATGAAAATGAAAAGAAAACATCCATAACATTAGGAAGAGACCGGTGAAGTTTCTGGGACATGTACTGAGGAAGGAGGGCTTAGAGAATCTGATGCTCACAGTACAGATAGAGGGAATGAGAGACAATGGAAAGGTTTTGGAGAGGATGAAAATGAAAAGAAAACATGCATAACATCAGGAAGGGACAGGTGAAGTTTCTGGGACATGCAATGAGGAAGGACGGCTTAGAGAATCTGATACTCACAGGACAGATAGAGGGAATGAGAGACAATGAAAAGATTTTGGAGAGGATGAAAATGAAAAGAAAACATGCATAACATCAGGAAGGGACAGGTGAAGTTTCTGGGACATGTAATGAGGAAGTAGCGCTTGGAGAATATGATACTCCCAGGACGGATATTAGGAAAAAGAGACAATTGAAACCGCGCAAGACTTACTTCATGGACATAAGCAGGTGGATGACAGAGCTGGATTTAGGACAGACACCAGGAGGAAAAATTGTCAGGAGAGACAAGGAATAGGGGCAAGTGCAAATCTGTTATCGCCTACGTCTTGAAAGGACACGACACATAAAGAGGGAAAATGGAATTACTGTGGGAGTTTTTTTCTTTGTCAATATGAAATTGTTTATCTATATATCCCATCTTGTTTTTAGCGTTTTTAGCGTCGTGCAGGTATGGAATATTTTGTTAAACATGAATACAATAACAAAAAAATAAAATAAAATAAAAATAAAAACATCTTCTAGCCATATATATATATATATATATTGCTCGAAGATTCAACATAACGTAAACATTTTTCATAAATAGGTTGCCTACCCCTGCAATATTTTTGCCTCCTAACCTGATTAAAAAAAGATCTGCTTATCTCTATAGATTTCGGGGTTTAACCACCAGGATTTTTTTCTTGAAACTTTATGCGTGTCACAGTGTATATATCTATACACACTCAGACACCCACCCCTCTCTCTCTCCCTCTCTCTCTATGTGTGTATGTGTGTATGTATAAAACTAATCCTGACCGAATTTGGTAAAAAAAAATAACGGGAAATGGCCAAGAATGTCTTTCAAACACTGGCATCTAGAAGTGGCATTTTCCTACGTAAGTAAACAAAAAGATTATTTTACAGATAAACACTCGTTGATGAAACAATAAACTGTATATAAATTTAAACAAGTAATATATATATATATAAATATAAACGTACACACAGATATATATATATATATATATATATATATATATATATGTTTAGAAAAACATAAACATGTAGGTAATATCAGACAGATTTTGGTCAACAATACGGTGATCCTTACTCATACACACAGTAAGAGGAACCTGCAGATATTGGAGGCCATGTACATCAAATCAAAACAACCAACACTCAATAAAATCAACTTTAAAACAGGAAATAACATATTACATTGCATTTGACTACATGGTTTTGTTGTCATTTCGCGCTATCCCGCGGTGTGACGTCATAAAACCGCATCGCAAACTTAAGAACTGCGTTTATTATTTTTGGTAACTGTTGCCGTTGCCAAGCGGAGTTTTATGTCAACACAAAATAAAATCGTCGGTGATGGTGGATTTTATAATATTTCAGTTTAAACAACCTCTCTGAAGATGGCTCATGTGAGCCGAAAGCTTAGAAGAAAACCAATAAATAATTATCCAAATGTTGGAGAATTTTTGTCTTTATTTTCTACTGAAATTAAAGCAAAAATACGACGTTTAGAACGGCTCATGATTAAACATAATAGACATTCATTGTCTCTTATATTTAATAGCATATGTTTAGAAAATATTTAGAAAAATATATATCTGAACAAGTAATATATATATATATATATATATAAACACATGGTCATTATTATTATTATTATTATTATTATTATTGCATACTGCAACTGAATAGCTATAAAATTTCGGTGTTAAAACACTATCATCACGTGGTAAATTTATTTTATTTTATAGATAAGAAGATTTAATAAATAAATAAATAAATAAATAAATAAATAGAAATAGAAAAATTAAAAAGATCAGCCAATGACATGAATTAGAGGAGTGGGAGTGGTGTGTGTACGATTCACTCGTTTGGTAGTGTAGCGAATGTTACGCTGTGGAAATCCAGACATGTCAAATTTTAAACAGGAAGAAGCCAAAAAATAAAGAAAAGAAAAAACATACAAGAATAAAAAAAAAACGAAGAGGGAAGACCAATTCAAACATTGGAAAAGATAAAATAAAATAAATAGTCAAGACCAACATAAAGATAAGAATAATGAACTAGGATATTAAACTATCTACTCAAGTGGATTTGTTCATAAGCATAAATAAAATAATAATCTAAACTTATTTATAAATGGGACTTTGTGTGTGTGTGTGTCTCTGTGTGTATCCGTTACCTATAGACTCCGAAACGGCTGAACCGATTTTCTTGAAAATTTACACAGTTGTACTATAAGTGTCTGCGAGTGTTCTTAGCTAGGTTTTGTGTCGAGGTACCCCCGATAAATATCAAAAATCGATAATCGAAAAAATCGGGTTATAGAAGGAGTAGTCCGATTTTAACCAAATTTGATACACTCATAGTTAAAGACATAAGAAACGATATTCAGAAGTTTCAAGGTTGCAGTTCTTACAATAGTACAGAAAGTCGATAATATATATATATATATATATATATATATATATATATATAAGGCAAGATGTTTGTGTGTGTGTGTGTGTGTGTGTGTGTGTGTGTGTTTATCTGCCTGTATGTCTGTATTTTTTTCAGCCCTTTTATTTTAGTTTTTGTTTTAGGTTTGGCTCTAAGTAGGTATAATTGTAGCTCTTTGTCTCCGCCATGATACCATTTACTCAGAGGACTTATTTAGCCTTCAAAATTCAGTTTACGACGAAAAAGATTTATTTGATATCGATACCAGGAAATCAAAATTTTGACTTACATTTGACTTAAATATATATACTTAGAAAAATATATATCTAAATAAGTAATATATATATATATATATACATATATATATATATATATATATATACACACACATGGTCATTATTATTATTATTATTATTATTAGTATTATTATTATTGCATACTGCAACTGAATAGCTATAAAATGTCGGTGTTAAAACACTATCATCACGTGGTAAATTCATTTTTCTTTCAGTCTACTGTTTCGCTTTTACAGGAAACAACTATTGTTTTTTAGTCTTTCGTGCAAACGTTCAAAGAGTCTGGGTTCCGGGAGTTTTAAAGCTTTAATTACACCCGAGCAACGCCGTGCTATACTGCTAGTAGTAATTAAAAAGAGACTTACCAGTTCAATAACATAAAAAAATGAAAATACAAAGGGCTTATCGTAAGTACAAATAAAATAAGATTAGTAATTTAAACAAATAACCAGGATAAAATACGAAATTTTGTTTAGTTTTAAGGGGATTTGTTCATAAGTTTAAGTACAAATAAAATATAATAATAGTAATTAACAAAATTACCAGTTCAATAAGCTATTTTTTTTTAAATATAAAGGGATTATCACAAGTTCAAATAAAATAAATGTAATTTATACAAATAGCTACTTCAATAAAATAAGTTTTTAAGTTATTAGGGATTTGTTCATAAATTTAAACAAGTATTATATATATATATATATATATATATATATATATAAGAAAAATTAAGGTAGAGACGTTATTTCATTGTAAATCGGAAGTATAGGTCTATTTCTAGCGAACCATCATCAGCTTCCGTCTTTATTGTACAGATGATTTTACACGAATGAAATTCACAAAGGACTAAAAAAAAAACGGAATAAAAATAAACATGGTTCCCTTAAAA
Organism: Ascarosepion bandense; assembly: GCA_037127315.1. Classification (NCBI taxonomy): domain Eukaryota; kingdom Metazoa; phylum Mollusca; class Cephalopoda; order Sepiida; family Sepiidae; genus Ascarosepion; species Ascarosepion bandense. The sequence continues at coordinate 633,549 of JBBBDQ010001562.1, forward strand.
GAGAAAATTTAAGAAAAAATACATCATTACATCAGTTCGCCAAATACACACACATATTCATACATAAGCATATATATACGCAACATATGATCAAACAGACCGCATAAGAGCGGATGTCAACTCTAAAGACACATTCAGCAAGTCTTCTGACCTGTAGATTTGAAACGTAAAGGAAGGGGGTTAGGTGAGAGAGAGAGAGAGAGAGAGAGAGAGAGAGAGAGAGAGAGAAATAAAGAGAGAGAGATAGCGTTAAAAAGAAAGGGTAAGTATATTAATGCGTAAACGAAAAGGGAAGAAGAAGAAAGAAGAGAGGAATAAATTTGAATTAGAAAGAACAGATGATTGGAGAAAAAATAAATATATGTATATTAACGGTGAAAGGATAAAAAATTGGGGTCTAAAAAATTAAAAATATTTAAGAGATAATTGTTAATCAATCCGTTGTAATCACAAATACCATCACACCATTATATCATCAAAATTATACTAATTATACAATCAACAAAACAAATGTAATACAATATAATGTTAAAAAAAATAAAAAAAATAAAATTTAAAAGTAAGCTTAATTATTCTATTTAAATTTAGTTGTTTAAACTTAATTATTTAGTTTAAAAATAAATTTACATATTACTTGTGAAAGAATAAGAAATTGGAATTTTAAAACCCAAGAAAATTAAAAAAATAAGAGATAATAGCTAATCAATCCGTTTTAATCACGATTACCACCACACTATATAATCAACATTATACTAATTATTCGGTTAACAACACAATAATAATAAAACAATATAACTTAATAATGAAGGTAAATTTTTCGGTCAACGGTAAAGTTATAATACAGTATAACTTTAGTAATGGAAAAAACCTATGTACACATACAAGTCACAAACACACACACACACACACAAACTTAAACGCGTACGCATATGTACACGCACACAGATATATATACACATATACGAACACACATATATACATTCATACACCTGCAAAAACAAATATGTAAACAATAACATCAGTCAGTCAGTTAAGTGCCATACGTGATACACGCTTGGGCGATCATGTCTCGACAGAGACATGACTGACTGGGCAGAAGATTATCCCGCAGTAGAAATCGAGGAGCCGAGTTCGAATTCCAGCTGTAATCCATTGTATTCACTTACGCGCAAATACCCTTGGGAAATGTATTAATCCGTCTCTTCCTTTTAGTTATGGGTTAAATAGCAGGACAGATTGGGTTCTATAGCCTTGGTCGGCAACCAGTCTACCGCAGAAAGCAATGGCAACCTACTGCGGGATAGTATTCTGCCCAGTCAGTCATGTCTCTTTCGAGACATGATCGCCCCCCAAGCGTGTATCACGTATGGCACTTAACTGACTGACTGACATAACGTTTTAGTGTACTTTGTAAGGTTCAGACGCACACAAATCATATATATATGTGTGTGTGTGTGTGTTTGTGTGTGTGTATGTGAAAAATTAGCCCCGATGAGTGAATACATCATGACGGTGTCCTTACAAAACTTGCTTAGCTAAAGTGGCGAATTCTTTGCAGTAAAACTCTTTTGATTTTTTAAATATGATTTTACGTATTTGATATGACTACCACACAGACTGGAATAGTTTAAAAAATAATCAAATTTCCTTTATTGAAATATCGTGTAAAAAATAAAGCAATTAAATCAGAGGAAGGAATTAGAGTTTCATATTTAAAAGGAATAAGAAAAAATAGCAAAGTTTTAAAAAGAAAATTCACCATTCTACCTAAATGGAAATAATGTACAATGTAAAATTACATAAGTCTTTACTATATGACTAATATTCTTTTAGCTCTTTTAGTGTTCAAGTTAGATTAAACTAAAATGAAAACCAAGGAAAAAGACGAGTATTTGTTTTTTTTATTCACTTCCTCGAATCGAGCAATGAGAAATATTTATGAGATTAGACAATCAGTTGGAAATGGATTACTGTCAACGAATTTCGGATTTAATTTCATAAAGTTGCAATTACTTATGCTTATCTCCTTTCTTTATTTCTTTTCGCATATATCAGGTTGAATACACTGGTTCTCGCTCGGTCACCGAAGTTAATCAACGTTGAGACTGGTCAGTACTTAGATGGGTGACCGCTTGGGAATACCAGGTGCTATAAGCGTTTAGTGATGGATGTGCGTTGTTGTTCAGTGGATATCGGTTCGGAAAAAGAAATCGGTGAGCCGAGTTCGAATTCCAGTTGAATACCCTCCATTCACTTAAGCACTTGTATCCTTGGCAAAGGTATTAATCTGTCCTTTCCCTTCAGTTATGGGTTAAATAACAAGGGTAAGACTTGGGGACCCTGCCTTTAAAAAATAAATCCCAATGAATCTTGATACTCGAAAAGAAAAAAAGTATTATTAGACACAAAACTTATATAAAAAAAAAATAAATTGTTGAAAGAAAAAGGTATTACCAGCAATAAATAAATAAAATTTAGTTGGAAATAAATGAACCGCCGAGGTTGATATGCCATAAAACATCCAAACATTTCGCAAATCATATATAATTTAGTCATTTTATATTGTCTCTCTCACACTCACTCACACTCACACTCACACACACACACACACACACACACACACACATATATATATATATATACATACACATATATGCCAACATATATTTACGGTCATATCACGTTGAATACACCGGTTCTCGCTCGATCACCGAAGTTAAGCAACGTTGAGCCTGGTCAGTACTAGATAGGTGACCGTTTGGAAATACCAGGTGCTGTAAGCGATTATTGACGGATGTGTGTTATGGTGCAGTGGATATCGGCTCTGAAAGAGGAATCGGTGAGCCGAGTTCGATTTCCAGTCAAACACTCTGCATTCACTTACGCATTGGTACCCTTGGGAAAGGTATTAATCCGTCCCTTCCCTCCAGTTATGGGTCTGCTGTTCATACGATCTGTGGCAAACTTCTGCACCGATTTTTTGTTATCAGCAGTTCCAAAAAGTGTGGATGGTGCTACACAAGCCTTCACCACTCTAATCAATTCTTTGTGTGGTAATCTAACTGATATGGGTTAAATAACAGGACAGATTGGGTTCTATAGCCTTCGGTCGGCAACCAGTCTACCGCAGAAAGCAATGGCAACCTACTGCGGGATAATCTTCTGCCCAGTCAGTCATGTCTCTTTCGAAACATGATCGCCCAAGCGTGTATCACGTATGGCACTTAACTGACTGACACACACATACACGCACACATATATATATGCCAACAAAATATAGAGGGCAGTGAAATACTGTTTTCGAAGGTACTAAGCAACAAAAAGGACTCAATACGATCCTGAGGAAGTAGATATATATTATCCTACGTCATCGGCACGACTTGAAGTTTTATGCGCTATGCGATTGTCAGGCACATATTATAAACATATTATTACACTTTTAACGATATAAAATGTTTAAAAATGTACTTATAGGTATACATATGTGTGCGTATGTATGAACATGTGTGTGCGCGTGTGCTATTTACATTTTTCTATATTTAAAAGGTAAGTGTGCTTAATATATCAAATATATGTTTGGCATTGCATTGAAATGTTCATGCCTTCATGTAATCTTTACACACACACACACACACACACACACACACACACACACATATATATATATATATATATATATATATATATATATATATACACTACTGGCCATAATTATTAGGCAACCCCAGTTTTTTAAAAGAAATGATGTATTTCATATTATTTTTAAGTAGATAATGGTAAATAAATATAAAATGGTTCTTTTGTTATTATTACTTTGCAAAATTTTACCAGTCAAGGAAGCAAAAATGAACTCGTCCGAAACACCCTAAATTTTCTTCATTCTTTCATTGATGAAACTGCAATATTGGTAATTATTGAGTATTTATAAATTCATTTGATGCACATGTTAGTGTGCAGTATTAACAAAGGAACCATTCAATTTTCATTTACAATTATTTACTTGGCACTAAATACTAAAAAATAGTATGAAATGTTTTTAAAAGCTGGGGTGTTTTAATAATTATGGCCGGTATATATATATATATATATATATATATATAGAGAGAGAGAGAGAGAGAGAGAGAGACAAAGAAAGATTTTTCTATTTATTAATTCGATAGATTTTATAATTTTGAATAATTTTTGTGGATTGGAATAAACGCGAAGTGTGCCTTCAATCGACCAACGCCGAATCGTGCCCTATAAACACAATTTTTTCCACATACTCGGAAATACATATCTGTCCGGGTTTTTTATCTGAGAGTAAACATAGGAATTTCTAATGTATGTCTTTTTTATTAATTTGACATAATTTATCACTTAAAATATTATTTTAGTCGATACACATATTTGGGTAGCCATTCTATTTAATTGTTAAGCAATATATTCATTTCTTTTTGTATACCGTCAAAAATATTAGAGAAACCATATAAATATTCTTCTTCCTCTATTTCTTTATACATTACTAGCAGTATAGCCCGGCGTTGCTCGGGTGTAATGAAAGCTTTAAAACTAATCCATGTTGCTGGAGCTCAGACTCTTTGGACGTTGGCACGAAAGACTAAAAAGCAATAGTTGTTTCCAGTTAAAGCGAAACCGTAGACTGAAAGAAAAATGAATGGATGTACATCAAATTTTGATTTCCTGGTATTGATATCAAATAAGTTTTTTTCATCGTAAACTGAATTTTGAAGGCTAAATAAGTCCTCTGAGTAAATGGTATCATGGCTGAGGCTGAGAACTACAATTATACCTACTTAGAGCCAAACCCGAAGCAAAAACAAAAATAAAAGGGCTGAAAAACTGATTTTGATTAAACCCGGTATCTTGCCTTTTATTTATATACATTATCGATTTTCTGCACGATTGTAAGAACTGCAACCTTGAAACTTCTGAATATCGTTTCTTATGTCTTTGCCTATGAGTGTATCAAATTTTATTAAAATTGGACCACTACTTCTATAACCCGATTTTTTCGATTTTCGATATTCGATATTTATCGGGGGTACCTCGACACAAAACCTAGCTAAGAACACTCGTAGATGCTTATAGTACAACTGTGCAAATTTTCAAGAAAATCAGTTCAGCCGTTTCGGAGTCTATAGGTAACGGATACACACACACAGACACACACACACACACACAGACACACACACACACACAGACAAAATTCCATTTATAAATAAGTTTAGATTTATACTTTTACTTTATAACATAGACTGTGAAAAGTATATAATTTGCAATAATTTATCTTATCTACTGATAGATTTCTTATCCAATGGTAGGCGTTCATGAATCCCCACAACTGACTATACTTGTTAAACTCTTAGTAATATTTGTATTTCTACTATTCATTCATTGATATAAGTTCCCTTGACTCGTAGACTACTCAATTTTTCCCATTGTTCATCGTTTTTTCAAAATCATTTTACCCCAAGCAAAGCAGGATTGCCACTGGTGTGCAAGGTATTACAGCGATAAAAATGTATGGGAGATATGAAACAAATTATAAGAGATTGATGAGAATCAAGTAAATAAAAAAATGGCAACTGACGTTATATTTAAACCTTTGGTGATTACAACTATCAGGAAGGCAAGCAAATGAAAAGTCCGAGAAAATAAACTGAAAAAAGTAGAAGATGAGGTTACATTGAACTCTTTCGACGGTAAAATGGGTTAACCCAGATATCAGTTTAGTAGCACGATTAAAAACATTTACTCGGAGAAGGAGAGAAAAAAACTCGTTAGATCAGTTGCATGAAAATAGTTGCAGAAAAGACAGAGGGAAGCCACATCACGACTGTGAGAAAGTGACTGAAGGTGGGCTGCTAAGTCAGGTTCGATTATAATATCTTTCTTTCAATACATCTTCTGAGGCGTATTCTCCAATCCGTCTTTTCTTATTCCTCTATTTAAAACATTGTTTAGATTTTTCTTTTCTGTTTCAATTTTTTAAAAATTCTTGCTTGCATACACCGTCAATGGTAGTCTCCGCATCGTCAAGCCGAACCATATTTCTGTTCCATAAAATCACCTCCACATCCGTGATTAAATTAAAATTTCACCGACCACATATCTGTGGCTAATACTAAATATGTCTGGCCATGAACGTTATTAAGAGAGCAAGTATAGTGGGGGGTATCTATAGTTTTCCTGTTTGTAGTGGGAGTCCGTTCCAGTGAAGGGTAGTTGTATATTGTTGAAGATTAACGGAATTTGGCCTTGTTGTAGATAGCCCACTATGAGTCATAAAATGATTACAAATCAAGAAAGGCAATTTGAGTAGAAAAATAACATTTTATATATACACATATCAATTAAGGTTTTTACAATTGAAGTAATAACTTGAAGTATAGGTCCAACAGAGGTTAAAATGTTAATGGCAATATAATGCTGAAAGAGAATTAATGCTTAGGAATCTGGGAGCGTTGTAAGTAAGGAATGTCTTTGATGTATTCGCTTCTTAGGTAAGGAAAGAGGAGAGGGAGGCGAGCGTAGTAAGCCGCTTGACTTGGGTCAAGGGAGATACTAATTACTCTCTTCTCCTCGAGTCGATCTGCTTAGCGATGCTTTCTGTATCCGCTTTTTATATCTTCTTTTTGGATCACAGCATCTCATTTGGGATTTCACACTTGTATTTGCTTCTGAGCTTACCATTGGCTGATAAATAAAATTCGCGTAGGCTCGCGAACTGGAAATTAAATATTTAATTAATTTTTAGTTTTCAACCGGAACATCTGCGCGAATCCGGATGCGCACCGACGGCTTTTGGTCATTTGCTTTTTGTTCGTGAAAGCGCAAACATCCGGTCCATCGCTTTTGCTCAGTATCACCACACAAGCCTCTCTTAATAAGCTCTTTATCATCGTCACTTCTTTTCGTCGTTGATATTAGTTTGCTCTCAAAAGTTTATACCGATCCTTTATTAGCAAATTAATTTCTTTAAAAAAATGTATCTTTTTGAGCTTTTTTCGCCTTTGATATCGTCTACTATTGGTTTGTCCTGAAAGTTCATACCGATTTTGAGGGAAATTAAAACGCAAAACAAAATTATGCTATTAAATATTTATTCAACAAAATATCAGCCATTTCGTTGAACAGTCTTTCAACATTTCTTAAATATTCCGTGTTTCCAGAATTTTAGTGGTTTCTCGGCAAAGAACATATGTTTTTATGTCATCAAAACATTTTTAAAAAATTTTTACCACTGACATTATTTTGCAAGGACCGAAATAAATGAACATCCGAAGAAGTACTTTCTAAAGCAGCGATTCCCAAACTGGGGAAAATTTCCCCCTGGGAGGAAATTTCAAGTTACTAGGTGGGAAATAATTACACTACCTACTAAATAAAAAACCCATTTATATGTCAGGTGAATGATGTCCCTGAGGACATGCAAAATGGGTTCTTAGAGCTCAAACATGACTCTTCTGCCAATGATGAATTTCCTGCACAAGATCTTGAAGAATTCTGGGTTAATATGCATGGAACATATCCACAACCGAGCAACAACGCATTGAAAATCTTCATTCAGTTTTCCAAAACCTACCTTTGTGAGTCAGGATTTTCTACTTTACTCACAATCAAGCCTAAAGCACGAAACCGACTCGAGGTTGGATGTGACATACGTTGCGCGCTTGCCAAAACTAACCCTGATATTGATACACTGGTGCACAAGAAGCAACAGCACCCTTCTCAATAATTTAATTCTGAAGTAGAAGAGCAAACAAAAGTCCTTTTATTTGTTACTAACCGCTCTCTATGGCTATGCTTAGTTGTTACTAACTGCTCTCTATCAACTTTACTCTGGAACTATAAGTTTATCAGTATATTTGTACATTTGAAAAATAAATTAGTAAATAGTCTCAGTGTGTTTTAACTGCTCTTTCTCTCATGCACACGAAGGGAGAAATCTGGATGGTTGAACTGGGTGTAGCGGGAAATGACAGAAAAAAGTTTGGGAACCACTCGTCTAGAGAATATGACTTATTCAATCAGCAATTTTTGTCGGATCGCCAAAGAATCTTGAGGTTTGGTATTATCTTGATAGGAAACAACGCCTTTTCTGTTTATCAATTATGGACATTTTTCCTGAATTTCTGCCTTTAATTTGTCCAGTTGTAAGCAGTCTGTTTCAGAATCAGTTGACTGGTTACTTGGCAGCAGCTCATAGTACATGATTCCTTTCCAATCTCATAAAATGATTTTAAGTGACTAAAGTTATCTCATGTCGCTTAACCCAGCATCTATTTCGCTGAACATTGTTGCAAACGACCCATTTCATATCGTTTTCTTCATGTACTGTGTACTTTCAGGACATAGGCAATCATGGACTTTCACTTAGCTCTGTCTCTTGTCGCTCTCAATAGTTTTTCACTTGGTATCTCTTTTAAGCCCCGCTCCGCCAACCATTTGCTCAGTCCTAACAAGTACACCTTGCGCTGCTTTTCCCTGTCTATTTTTCCATTTATCCGACCTGTGAGTATCAAGTTCTACAGGCTTTGCGTCCTCATTACGTGTCCCAGGAACCTCATTTGTTGTTTCCCGATATTTATTATCAGTTTTCTTCCCGTTTGCATCCTTTCCAACACCCCATTTTGCACATGTGCTCTGTCCATGGTATCCTCAGCATCCTTCTGTAAAACTACATTTCTGCTGCCTAAAGCCTCTCCTTCATCTTTCAATGTTTTCAAAGAAGTGCCATAACAGATTTTTTCTTCTTCGTGTGCTGTGTCCTTTCTGGACGTAAGAGATCATGGACTTCCACTCTTTGGTACCTCTTCCAAGAGCGGTGGTCCAGTGGATATCGGCTCGGAACAAGAAATCGGAGAGCCGAGTTCGAATTCCAGCCGAATTCATTGCATTCACTTACGCGAAAATACCCTTGGGAAAGGTATTAATCCGTCTCTTCCTTCCAGTTATGGGTTAAATAACAGGACAGATTGGGTTCTATAGCCTTGGCTGGCAACCAGTCTACCGCAGAAAGCAATGGCAACCTACTGCGGGATAATTTTCTGCCCAGTCAGTCATGTCTCTTTCGAGACATGATCGCTCAAGCGTGTTTCACGTATGACACTTAACTGACTGACCTCTTCCAAATAGGATGTGCGTTGTGGTGCATTGGATATCGGCTTGGAACGTGAAATCGGAGAGCAGAGTTGGAATTCCAGTTGAATTCCTTGCATTCACTTACGCGCAAATACCCTTGGGAAAGGTATTAATCCGTCTCTTCCCTCCAGTTATGGGTTAAATAACAGGACAGATTGGGTTCTATAGCCTTGGTCGGCAACCAGTCCACCGCAGAAAGATAATCATCTGCCCAGTCAGTCATGTCTCTTTTGAGACATGATCGCCCAAGCGTTTATCACATATGGCACTTAAGTGATAACTGATCGATTCCAAGCCCCGCTCCGCCGACCATTTGCTCAGACCTAACAAGTACGTCTCGCGCTGCTTTTTCCTTGCTTCTCCTTCCATCTATCCGACCTGTGAGTATTAAGTTCTCTAGACTTTTCCTCTTCATTACATCACCAGGAACCTCATTTTTCTCTTCCTAAAAAGGATGCATTTTTCATCGTGCTTATGCGGCAAATCACAGGCATAGGATTTCAAATATTCGTTTGACTCAGTTCATATAGTACCCAAACATCGTAGCTATTTCAGTACCCATGCTTCACGATGTTCTTATGGATATTCAATTTTGATAAATGTACTACTTCTGCCTATTCTAACGTTGTGCAATGCGGGTTATTGTAATTCAATGTCCTGATTTAGTCGTCATCTGTTATGGGGTGAGGTCTGCCTTCGCGTTCTTTTTCAATAAGGCTACTATCACCGACACTAAACCTAGCGAACCACTTTCGTACAGTTCTGTTAGATAAAGCACCTTCACCGTACATAACACATAACTTTATTTTTGCATTGACTGTAATACAAAATGTAAAAGGTGACCCACGATCTTTAATTTTCATAGGGATAGAAAATTAAAACGAATTAAGTAATTTTAAATTTTCTTTCTCAACAGAAATGTACTCTAATGGGAAACGTAAGCATATCATACCTGTAGATTCTTTTTCATGTTGCCTGTCAATAAATTGACATTTTCTGACGTGTTTGAACAGGAACGATTAAAATCGGCAGGAATATTCCAGAAAACCTAACAAAACAGCTCTTTCTTTCTTTCTTTCTTTCTTTCTTTCTTTCTTTGAGGACTGTTGTTTCAGCTTTTTAAGCCTTGACTGTCTTTCATTTAAGCTTCGTATTTTCTTTCTTTCTTTCTTTCTTTCTTTCTTTCTTTCTTTCTTTCTTTCTTATCCTTACTTCACACTAACTCAATGATTATTATTATCATTATTTTTTTGTTTTCCAGTCAGCCACCATTAATTAATTACAAGTCTAGATTTCTACTAATACTTCGTTCTTTTTACCAACGATCTGAACCCGATAATATTACCACCATGGCTACCACCAACTTTTTCTGTTTTGTTCACTATCTATCTTTCTATCTCTCATCTCAATCTGATCATTATCTATCTATCTATCTATCTATCTATCTCAGGCTGTTCATTATCTATCTTTCTGTCTCTCTATCTCAGTCTGTTCACTATCTATCTATCTATCTATCTATCTATCTATCTATCTATCTATCTATCTATCTATCTATCTATCTATCTATCTCAGTCTGTTCATATCTATCTATCTATCTATCTATCTATCTATCTATCTATCTATCTATCTATCTATCTATCTCTGTCTGTTCATTATCTATCTATCTATCTATCTATCTATCTATCTATCTATCTATCTATCTATCTATCTATCTATCTCAGTCTGCTCATTATCTATCTATCTATCTATCTATCTATCTATCTATCTATCTATCTATCTATCTCAGTCTGTTCATTATCTATCTATCTCTCTATCTCTGTTCATTATCTATCTATCTATCTATCTATCTATCTATCTATCTCAGTCTGTTCATTATCTATCTATCTCTCTATCTCTGTCTGTTCATTATCTATCTCTCTATCTCTCTCTCTCTCTCTCTCTCTCTCTCTCTATATATATATATATATATATATATATATATATATACATATCTATATATATATCTAGTAATTTCTACATTCGTTTAAAAACTTTCTACTTTCATTTTCCTCCTCACCACTGAACCTTACACTCACTCTTTAGTATTATTTACTTTTTCATGTTATTTATTTTCTTTTCTCACTTAAAATCATCTTAATCATTCTTTTTCGTGTCATTCCTGTTATTCTTATTCGTTCTTTTTTCGTGTTTCACGGTCTTTAACTTCCTTTTCTTTGCGATATTTCGTTCCTTTTAGAATATTCTTCTTTAGTTTCGATAACTTTTTGAAGGTCTTAATTGTGAAGAAATCTTTTCGGCAAAGATTTTTTTTTTTTTTATAATTCCCCGACTTTTATTTTCCTCTTTTCTTAAGCACTGTTTTTCTATTCTTGTAAGAATAAACCTTTCTTTTTATGTGATCATTCTTTTCTTCTTTGCTTTAAGCGTCGTATTTTTTAAATTCTTTTTTAAGCATTGTTTTTTTTTTCTTGAAGCATTAACAATCTTCCTTTTAAGCTTTGTATCTTTTTCTGTATATATCTTTCTTTTTTCATTTTCTTTCTTTCTTTCTTTCTTTCTTTCTTTCTTTCTTTAAGTGTTCTTTTCTGCTTTTTCTTCGTACCTTTCTTTCTCTTTTCGCTCTTCTTTTCTTTCTTTTTCTTTTTTCTTTTCCTTTCATATTTTCTTTTAAGCGTCGATTTTCCTTCTTCCTTTTTATCATTGATTGTCAAATATTGAGAGACTTTTTTAACGTGTTGTGTTTTCTTTCTCTCTTCCGGTTATTCTTTTTCTTTCTGTCTTTCTTCTTGCTCCCTTCTTTTTAATCGTCGCATTTCTTTCTCTTCAGCGTTTTTCTTCCGAATTTTAAACTGTTTTTTTCTTTGAAGTAGTATCTTATCAGGAATAACATCACTTGATTTCTCCCTAGGACTTGATATCTACTGGCTTTATACATATAACTCAGTCGTATGATATCTACTGACTGATATATATATATATATATATATATATATATATATATATATATATATATATATATTGTTTAATTACTTAATTTTGGGTCATAATAAAACTAGACCAGTGCACATTTGTATAAAAAGTGTTCAATGCAATTATATTGCAGAACTTTTGAATATTTTCCATTTGTAAACGAGTGATTACGCGACCCAGGTTTCTACCATGAGTGGTTTCTTTAGGCCGTTTTAAATAAGTTATTGAAAATTGCTCGAAGACACCACTGATGGTAGAAACCTAGGTCTTTTACAGATGGAATATATATATATATATACACTCTGGCTGCTGGGCGCGTAATATGATATGCGTTAAAAAAGACTGCCTTCTTCCACCGAACGCGCCGTGGCCCAAGGGTAGAGTTGCCGACTGAAGCCAGTTCGGTCGGGTTTCGAGCCTGGGTTAGGGCACAATCGGTGTCTAACCGTACTGATGAGCTGTGATACAGCGAAACAGATCTGTCTGCGGATGACAATATATATATATATATATATATATATAATTCCTACAAGGCATGTATATTTGAAGATATGCCTCAAATTCTTATAAGAAAAACTGTCCACGAAATTGGGTTCTGTCTCTCCAAACTATAGAACAAATACCTTGATCCTTCTTGCTTTCCAACTTGTTAAACATGAACGACTGATGGAAGTTAGAAAAGCTTGGTTGAAGGAGAGCAGCTTCGTTTTGGAAGCATTAAAATTTACGATCTAATTCTTACCCCCCAAGCCATCACAGTTTGGAGGTCCTTTCCAACAGAAGAAGCGAGATCTACTTATTCAGACCTTGCAGATTTTGAGACGGGAGTAGATAGTGTTGTCATCTGCAGAGAAACCAACTAGAGAACTGATTTTTTTTTTTATCATTTCACCCCGAGCAAGGCGTAAACGCCACTGATGTGCAGGGGGTTTCATAAATGTAAAAAGATTAATTAGAAAAGAGTGAGGAGTACAAACTAGTTAGAAAGGAACAATAGAAAGTAGGTGCGATAACAGATACATAGGTGGAGAGAAAGGGAAGGTTATACAGGGGTAGGGAGAGAGCTAGAGTCCAGTGGTTAGTAGATGAGTATTGACTCTGCATTTAAATTTCTGGGGGTTGTAGCCGTCAGGAAAGCAAGAATACGGGAGCGAGTTCCACAGGCGGGAAGTGCGAGAGAAGAAGCTGCAGGAGTAGAATTGTCGTCTGCATTTGGCTAACCTGACTGTGAATGGGTGGGACCCTGTTGACAGTCTGGTTGCACGAGTAAACACCTGTTGAGGAGGCATTAGTGACTTAAGCTCGTCCGAGCAGAAGCCATGAAAGTATTTATAGAACAGACAAAGGGAGGCCACATTTCGACGATGGGGAAGTGACAGCAATCGAGTCGCCAGATCAGTACCTATCACATTACAGACTCTCCTTTGGAGCTTGTCAAGAACACTGAGGAGAACGGCAGGGGCACCTGACCATAAATGGCAGCAGTACTCCATGCACGGACGGATGGTTGACTTGTATATATGCTGGATGGATTCAGGTGGAAAAAACATCCTGGATCGACATAGTGACCCAACCTTAGATCAGGAAGATCATCGATAAATATCAGGAAGAGCGTAGGACCTAGGGTAGAGACTTTGAGAGACAGCCGCGTTCATATGACAAGATTTGAAAGTATGATCATTTACAACGACTATCATTTACGGCTTGACAGTAAAGATTAGATCAAATCGAATTAGCGTCTTGTTATACTATAGCCATGTAGCTTTTGTAAAACGCCAGTATGCCAGAGCTTATAATATGCTCCCGAGATATCTTGGACAATAGCCTGTACTCAGTGATGGCCGTTAACACATCAGCGGAAGCCATACTGCTTATCAAAAAATAATTTGTGAGATGTGAGATGCTGAATCGTTTCAGCATTGATAATAGCCTCGAACATTTTGCCAAAAAGCTGTAAGAGGCAGAGAGGTCGATAGTAAGAAGGGTCAGATGGACTAATCAGAGTTTTTAAAGATAGGAACTACGAAAGAGCATATTTAACAAGCAGGAAGGCAAGAAGCCGAAAAGCAATAGCTATAGATTGTGGAGAGGACAGGAGAGAGATCAGGGCACATTTCTTTAGGGCGATGATAGGTATACCATCACATTCACTTCTACCATCAACATTACCACATTCATTTTTGACCTGTTCATCTTTCAACTGACAATATATCTACATTTATTATTTACCAACACAAACATCTGTACGTTTTTATCTATCTATCTATCTATCTATCTATCTATCTATCTATCTATCTATCTATCTATCTATCTATTTTATCTATCTATCTATCTATCTATCTATCTATCTATCTATCTATCTATCTATCTATCTATCTATCTCTGCTCTTTATCTATCTATCTATCTATCTATCTATCTATCTATCTATGTCTGCTCTTTATCTATCTATCTATCTATCTATCTATCTATCTATCTATCTATCCATCATCATCTATCTATGTTTGCTCTATCTATCTATCTATCTATCTATCTATCTATCTATCTATCTATCTATCTATCTATCTGCTTCTTTATCTATCTATCTATCTATCTATGTCTTCTTTATCTATCTATCTATCTATCTATCTATCTATCTATCTATCTATCTATGTCTGCTCTTTATCTATCTATGTCTGCTTATCTATCTATCTATCTATCTATCTATCTATCTATCTATCTATATATCTATCTATCTATCTATGTCTGCTCTTTATCTATCTATCTATCTATCTATCTATCTGTTCAGTATCTATCTATTTATCTATCGCTCTCTGTTCAAGTAATTTTTACATTGGGTTGAAAACTATCCTTCCATTTTCATTCTCTACCTCACCATTCCCGAGCCTTACAATCTTTCCGGACAACCCAATAGAAATATTCTTTCTTTCTTTCTTTCTTTTTTCTTTCTTCCTTTCTTGTTCTTAACATCCTAACTTCACAGAAACTCAATCGTTACTATTATCATCATTTTTGGTTTTCCAGTCACCCACTTTCATTAATTCCAAGCCACGGCTTCTGCTCCGATGAACTTAGCTCACTGGTGCCCACTATATATGAATTTACTCGAGCCACAAGATTAGCAACTAAATCCCACCCTTTTACTGTGAAACCAATAAAATGAAAACGCAAATTCTACTCCAACAGCTTCTTTTCTCGCACTTCCCGCCTGTGGAATTTCCTTCCATATACTTGCTTCCCCGACACCTACAATCTCCAATAATTTAAATGTAAATTCATAGTCATCTTCTATCTCACTAACCTGCATCCTCTCTCTCGCGTGCTCCTTTCTCCATCCACTCCACTCTCATCAGTAATCTCATCCTTCTCTTACCCACTTCCTGACACCCCATATAACCTGTCACACTTTCTCATAACTTTTCTCCTGTGTAACCTCCCCGCACAACAGTGTCAATAAAATGCTTTGTTTGGGGCGATACGATTATAAAAAGAAATACTTTGTTCTTTTTACCAACGATCTAAACCCGATACTGCTACCAACATGGCTGCCAACAACCGCTTTTCTGTCTTGTTCACATTTCATCCCACACTACATCTACATTTCTTATCTACATCACAGGCAACACTACCTTTTTACCGTCTCTGTCTCTGTCTCTCTCTCTCTCTCTCTCTCTCTATCTATCTATCTATGTAACATACTCGTCAGATCTATCTATCTATCTATCTATCTATCTATCTATCTATCTATCTATCTGTTTTAGTCTGTTCATTATCTATCTATCTATCTATCTATCTATCTATCTATCTATCTATCTATCTATCTATCTGTTTTAGTCTGTTCATTATCTATCTATCTATCTATCTATCTATCTATCTATCTATCTATCTATCTATCTATCTATCTAACACATAATTTCATATATCTATCTATCTATCTATCTATCTATCTATCTATCTATCTATCTATCTATCTATCTATCTATTTTTTAGTCTGTCCATTATCTATTTATCTATCTATCTATCTATCTATCTATCTATCTATCTATCTATTTTAGTCTGTCCATTATCTATCTATCTATCTATCTATCTATCTATCTATCTATCTATCTATCTATCTATCTATCTATCTATCTATCTATGTATCTGTCCATCTATCTATCTATCTATCTATCTATCTATCTATCTATCTATCTATCTATTTTAGTCTGTCCATATCTATCTATCTATCTATCTATCTATCTATCTATCTATCTATCTATCTATCTATCTATCTATCTATCTATCTATTTTAGTCTGTCCATTATCTATCTATCTATCTATCTATCTATCTATCTATC
>JBBBDQ010001562.1:652500-710000 GCA_037127315.1 Ascarosepion bandense
GGCCTCTGATTAGGAGGTTGTGAGGAGCATGAAACCACCTCTTAATTGCTGTTGTTCCCGGGTCTACCCTGACCCGGAGTTGTAGCACATGTTAGGGTCTCAGCTATGGGCAAATAGTTAACCCCCAAACTGGGGTCAAAACACTATAAAAGTATAAAAATAGACTTTTATAGAAAAATATACATTTTTGAAGGAAAATATTAACAATAATACAGTTTTGAAGAAATAAAAAAGGAAAAAAAATATTACCAGCAATATATTTTTGAATACAACACTAGAAGATATCTTCAGTTTCTAAAATAAAAAAAACAAAATCTGATTAAACCAATCTTCTCAATATATCTGAATATTAACAAACATTCCTTAAAACACTACCATTTTAGCATTAAATAACCCACAGAGGTTGATATACCGTTAAAAATACTCAAACTTATTTCACCGTCTTGAACTTCCTTTTCTTGAGGATTTGTTTTTTGTTTTTTTTTTTGTAATATCCTTGTTTTTTTCTATATTTTTTGATTTTCGTGATTGTCAACGAATTATTTCGGTGACGTTTTTTTTCTATATTTCACCGACTGTTACTTTTTTCATTTCAAACACTGTTTTTCTGTCTTGTCACAATTCCTCTTTTTTCTTTGTTTTAAGCGTCGTATTTCTTTCATTCTATCATTGATTTTTTTTTTAAACATTGACATTTAAGCATTGTATTTTTCTTTCTTTCTTTTTTCTTTCTTTCTTTTTCTTTTTGTCTTTCTCCATTGTTTTTGTTTTTTCTATAATATCCTTGTTTTTCTATATTTGTTGACGGTCGTGATTGTCAACGAATTATTTCAGTGACGTTTTTTCGTCTATATTTCACCGACTGCTTCATTTCAAAAACTGTTTTTCTGTCTTGTCACAATTCCCCTTTTTTCTTTGTTTTAAGCGTAGTATTTCTTTCATTCAATCATTGTTTTTTTTTGGGGGGGGGGTTAAACATTGACATTTAAGCTTTGTATTTTTCTTTCTTTCTTTTTTCTTTCTTTCTTTCTTTCTTTCTTTCTTTCTTTCTTTCTTTGTCCATTGTTTTTTCTGGCTTCTTAAGCGTTGATAATTTTTCTTATACGTGTTGTATTTTTCTTTCTCTCTTTCTTCTTTCTCCTTCAAGCGTAGTTTTTTTTCTTCTTTGCAAGCATGGACTTTCTTTCATTTAAGCCTTGTATTATTTTTCTTTCAAGCGTCGAATTTCTTTCTTTCTTTCTTTCAAGCGTTGTTTGTTCTTCCTTTGGAACATTGTCAGCGTTTCTTTTACTTTATTTATTTTCTCTCTCACTTTTTCTTACTTTCTTTCAGCGTTGTTATTTCTGCTTTTAAGTATTGAGTGTTTTTCATTTAAGCTTTGCATTTTTTCTTTCACTCTTTTTCTTTCTTTCTTACTCATCTGGAGTTTATGGCTTCAAGAATTCAGTGGAAACTTCTACTCTCTCATTCTGCTACTCTTTTACCTCATTTGGCAAATACGAGTGTCACTAATAAACTTTAAAAAAGTTAACGCATTTCACTATACTAGACGTCTGACTCGCGTCTGATTATGCCGGCGCGTGGTCACCGATTTCTTCGGTCTTTGCGAACAACGAACTTTGCCCGATTGCCACGGAGCCGGCTACTGCAGGTCTGATCACGGCAGTGTGTAGTCGTCTGCTGCGGGTCAGACACGCCCGCCTGTCTGCCTGCCTGACTGGGCCAAATTCGTGCGTCAGTTCATTCCTACCAAGCAATGCAGCGAACCTAATTCGTGTAACAACCTTTATGTTTTTTTCTACATATTCATGCACAATACAGCCAAATTGGGTTCACTACATCGGAGAGGTGAAGAAAAAAAATTGAAACACTTTAATTTCGTTTTTCTATGTCGACTGCTAACAGTTTAATGGTTATTACTATTTTTATTTATATAAGAGTCAGTTAATTGCCATACGTGATACACTCTTGGGCAATCATTTCTCTTTTGACCCATGACTGACTAGGTAGGAGATGTTCCTGCAATAGGTTGCTATTTCTTTTGTGGTAGACTGGTTTCAAACCAAGGCTGTAGAACCCAATCTGCCCTGATATTAAATCCATAGCTGTAAGGAGAGATGGATTTATACCATTCACAAGGGTATTTGTGAGTAAGCAAATGGAACGATTTCAACTGGAATTCGAACTCGGTATAAATTTTTCGCACGTAATTTTTGTCAATAAAAGGAAGTGAATTTACTTTTAAAAAATAACGTTTATTACCATCATTACTAACTACCTGATGAGACATTGTTCTTTCAATGTCGAAACAAAATGTAAACTTTCGTAGTAGATTGTGGTTTGTACATGTTCTAATGTATAATTTATAATATATATTTATACACACACGCACGCACACACACACACACACACACACACACACACATATATATATATAGTGTATATTTGGTCAACAATCTCTCTTTTATGAAGGTTTTATTAAAAAGAAGACAAGGTGTGAGGGTTAATTCATTTTATGTAAATTTTTATGTCATCTTATGATTTCTTTCTTTTGAGAGCATAAATTATATAAAAAAATTGTCCAAATGTTTTGTTATCCGAGCGGTTTCGGATATACTTTTATCCAATTTCGTGGATGAATGTTATTTTAAGTGTAACAGTATGTAAGGCGTGTTATACATAATGTGGAGTAGGGGTATGTGTTATGTACCGAACAAAGTAAGTTTGTTTTTAGCGTGTTCGTAGTGAATGTTGTTGAATGTTTGTTTGTTTTTTTATTGATAATATCTCCATTATTTTTATTTTTATTTCATTTTATTTTATTTATTATTTTTTTATTTTTTGCATGTAGATGATGCTATGGTATTTGTGTTGTCAACAAGTACGTTCTGGTTAGAGTTTGGTAGGTCTCCGTGTGTGTTTAAATGAGATCGTATTGAGCTCCGTTGACAGAGATGTAGTATTAATTTTTGAGTCAGTTTTTTCGTGTTATGGCCGATATAATTATTTCGAAAATGAGGATCATGGCGCAGTTCTTCAAAGGACATCTGAATTCGTAATGATGGTTCGTTGTAATTTAGATCTCGCGGGTGAATTGTAGTTGATGATGATGAGGTGAACCATTTTAAATTTAGTGTAATGAATAATTAATTTAAATATATTTTCGTTTAAGTCGACGGGAGTTGCGTATTTTCGAATGATGTTTCGGAGTGAAGATTCGCCTTGTTTATAATACCATGAATTTGTTTTTTGTAGTAGATATTATTATTATTATTATTATTATTATTGTTATTATTAGTGTGTTTACTGTTGTTATTAGTCAGGTTTGAAAGGAAAATACTAATACGATTTTCAACCAAATAATTTGGAAATCCGTTTTTGAGGAGTTTTTGTTTGGCATTATGGAGTTCTTTAAAGAATAGTGATCGAGAGGATGAATTCTCGTAGGACCTCGTGAAGAAATTTTTAATGATTTTAGATATGAGAACATCGACTATATATATATATATATATATATATATATATATATATATATGCTAATAAATATACATATAACTCTACGTCTAAACCACGACTTGAAGTTTCATGCACTACGCATTCATCAGGTGCATAGTATTCGAATCCTGCTTTAGAAGTATGGTATTAATTTAGATGTATGTATATTTATTAATATAATCGTAATATTAATTCCTGATATGTATATGTAAGTGTGTATCTTTCTGTATACAAATATTTATACCTATTTATATCCATATATATATATATATATATATATATAGTTATCCACATACAGCCCTGTTTCACTGTGACACAGCTCATTAGTGCGACTAGACATCCGATTGCTTCAAGCCAGGATCGAAACGCGACCGATTTGGCATCTACACCGGCAGTGAAAGGTAAATGTTTTCTGTGTTATATAAATGGTGTATACAAACGCCAGTAGCCAAGAATGTTCAGTTCATGACTCGGGAACAATGCGTAAATAACAGCAGCAGCCATTTTTTCTAAATGCTTAATATGTTAAATTTATGAATATTTATTAGCGTTTTTTCTAATACCTCTTTATAGATACCTTATTCTAATAGCCTCTTTATAGATACCTTATTCTAATAGCCTATTTATAGATACCTTATTCTAATACCTCTTTATAGATGCCTTATTCTAATACCTCTTTATAGATACCTTATTCTAATACCTCTTTATAGATACCTTATTCTAATATCTCTTTATAGATACCTTATTCTAATACCTCTTTATAGATACCTTATTCTAATACCTCTTTATAGATACCTTATTCTAATACCTCTTTATAGATACCTTATTCTAATACCTCTTTATAGATACCTTATTCTAATACCTCTTTATAGATACCTTATACGACCATCTTAGTCAACGACCACCTGTTGTTAACGACTGTTTTTCTATGCACGGAAGATTTGCTAATTAACTCTTAATGAGCCACCTTCGTTGTTACTAATCAAAACAACCTATTAAATATAAACTAGCCATATATATTTATCAATTTTACTGCCGACTGTGATTCTTGTCTTAAATCAGCTATATCGGTCACACCTCTGCTTTGTTTTAGAGGGTCCTCGCGTGTCACCTATTTGATCAAAGTGTAATAAAAAGACATTTCGCTATCTAAAATCTACAATAAACCATAAACATAGTTCTGATTGATAACAATCTTATCCTTCATGAATCCCGTAAACGAAATTATTTCGGTGGATAGAAGGGCTTCATATAAAACATCTGGCACCAGGTATTAACATCAGTGTATTTAACAACGGAAATAATTATTTACTTTATTCGGGTTGTTGCCCTCATTTTAGTTGCCATATTTAGGACTTTTTGGCTGTAGTAGCATGACCAACAGAACGAGATCAATATACCCCCGTGATCGAAATAATGTGTTTAGTTCAAAATTTTAATCATCTGTAAAAAGGGATGAAGAGACAAACAACGGATCTGCAGTTTGTAGAATACGCCATCTACCGTGAAGAGTAATCTAAAGGCGAAAAACCCTGCACATATTGCAAATAATAAGGAGAGAGGGGCTACTCTTGAATACCCTCTTTGCGGCACTATGTGATGTACATGTTAGGGTCACTGTAACGAAAGACATAACTCTGAATTCGAAACGAGCGAGAACTTGTCTTGCCTGCAAGATAATAAAAAAAAGTAAAAAGGCCGCCATTGGAGACACAATTTATGCGTGCCTATCTCGTCCAAAACGAGACGATATTTGCACACATGCAAATTTTGGCTGTCTGGGAATGGCACAAAAAGCGGGTGCCAGCGCTGCTGCGACAGGAGGATTCTTCGGCGGATTCCGTGTGTCGAATTGACAACCAGACTGACAAAGAGGAAGTAGGAGCAGCTTAGTTGGTGTCTGTTTCACAACTGCCCTGTGTAACGGGCCGAGAAAGGGAAACATGAAATTCATTTCCTTGAAATGATTAAGAAAGAAAGAAAAAAAGTTAGCCATCCGGCGAGCGTCGCACTGCACTTTTTGGCCCCCACTCATCATCATTCATCTTTTTCATACTAGAGACACTGTGTGATCATACCTGGATCCTCTCTGACGGCCTGTATAAATGTGTTCTTTTGGTCAAGTTTACGAGCAGATCTCTGTTTTTCTCGATCCATAGTTTGTGGTGGCACGGTCCATATCTAAGCAACGCGACAATAAACAGCGGCAAGATTAGATGATTCAGCTGCCTTCAGTCTGGAAATACAATCTGATACAACCGACCAGCCTCGTATAAGTTACCATTCACGCAGCCGTACATAAATATCATATTTAAATGCTCCTGACATTGTTAAACGGAACACTTCTTAGTAAACTCACTTCTGTACACATTAAACATAGAAAGCAGACTAGCCACAAACGTACACGAATGACAAATGTATTCTAGTCTACGTGTTAAAACAGCGCCATCTATCGTAAACTTTCTTTAAACTTAATAACTCAAATACAAAGTTTTTGCGAAGATATGTTTATAGATATTTGTCCTTATATTAGTGCGCTGAACCCTCCCCCAATATTTGTAAAATATTTTTGACACACTCTCACTCACTCTCTCTCTCTCTCTCTCTCTCTCTCTATATATATATATATATATATATATATATATATAATTATGAATTAAAAATACATTGAGAAACGGAAATTTCTATGTTTCGAGATTTCTATCTCGTCATCAGATAATGTTAGATGTTAGTTGTGAAAATGATTTTCATTTCACAACTAATATCTAATATTGCCTGATGACGAGAGGAAAATCTCGAAACATAAAAATTTCCGTTTCACAATGTATTTTTAATTTGTAATTATATGATTATATTTTGCTCTACAATATTTATTGTATTGAGCACTTTATATATATATATATATATATATATATATATATCTGTTGGTTTTTATAGTGAGGACCTATAATTCGTGCACCTCTGAATAAACAACAATGAAATTTCCTTGATTATTTCGAATAATTCTGTTGGTATTGATAAATAAAACTTTTCATATGTAACCATATTTGTGTGAATACACACACACATACACACACACATACATATATATATATACATAAATACATGCATATATATATATATATATATATATATATATATATATATATATATATATAATTATTGCTTCACTGTTTACTTGTTTTTCCCCCGATAAATCTACCCCGTTCTTGCCGGTGATCAATCAATATTGATTTTGGTGGTTGGATAAAAACAACGCCCATAAGCAAATCTAATCGACCTGGGAACGACTATCAGAATTGGAGAGAAAGATAAAATGATTCAGCGAAGTTGTGTCTCGACGTTTAGTCCATATCAGCCATTTCGTTCGGCAGAGAGAAAAAAAAACGTACAGTGACGGCAAGCAAAATGGGGAACAGTTTTGGGTCGTCGTCCCATTTTTTTCTTGTTTTTTTTCTTTTTTAGAGATAAATCAAATCTAAATGTATCTCTTCTAAAAACGAAGTAAGCATGAATTTAAGCAAGATTTAAATAATATTAAATACATTTAAAAACAAAGAAACTGTAAGAATAAATAGAAAAATATTTCTAGGACTCACTTAAGTACCATACGTGAAAAGACATGATTGACCGGGCAGAAGATTTTCACGCAGTACTTTGTCAATACATTTTGTGTTAGACTGGTTGCCAAACAAGGCTATATGTTAGGGTATCTCCCCTTTTCCCACAATCTATGGACTCTTCTCTGGTATACAAATAATCCTTGTAGTTGTTGTTAGAGTTGGTTTTTGTCAGAACAGTTGAACCGCCGTTCGTTGGTCAGCAAGATTATAGACTTATTACAGGACTTAATTATTTCTATATATTTGACTTCCACCAACAAGTATTCCCGAATCTACTAACCTTGTACAGGTTGTATATCTTTTGTTCAATACACTTACCTTTTTTCCTCTCATGTCTTTTTTGTGTTATTATTATATTGTGTGGTTTTCTAAACAAGAATCCACAACACTGTAGAACCCAATCTGTCTTATTATTTAACCCATAACAGGAGGGAGAAGAGATCAATTTTATTATATTATTATATATCGTAATAATGAGTTGTGGATCAATTTATTACTTCATAACAATAGAAAACAAATTCCCACTTTAGGTTCCACAAAAGCTTTAATTGTATTCATTTTCGACTATATTAATTTGTACTAATTCTAAGGGGATCAGTTTATTACTTCATAACAATGGAAAACAGATCTCCCACATTAGGTCCAACCGAAGCTTTAATTGCATTCGTTTCCGATTATATTATTTTGTACTAATTCTAGGGGGATCAGTTTATTACTTCATAACAATAGAAAACAGATCTCCCACATTAGGTCCAACCGAAGCTTTAATTGCATTCGTTTCCGATTATATTATTTTGTACTAATTCTAGGGTGGGAATCAGTTTTATTACTTTATAACAAGATGAAATCGACCTCCTAATTTATTCCCAGTAGAAGTTTTAATTATGTTTCCAACAATCATATTCAGTCAGTCAATTAAGTGCCATACGTGATACAAGCCTGGATGATCATGTCTTAAAAGTGACATGACTGACTGAGAATCAGATTTTCCTGCAGTAGGATTCCATTACTTTCTGCGGTAGACTGGTTGCCGACCAAGGATATAGAACACAATCTGTACAGCCAGCCATTTAACTGATAGCTGGAGGGGGAAGAGCTAGATTATATTACATTATCATAGTAAGTATAATTAGTGAGGGATCAGTTTGCTACTTCATAACAATAGAAAACCGACTGGTGGGAGAAGATATAGATTATCTTACATTATTATATTAAGGATAATTAGTGGGGGATCAGTTTATTAGTTCATAACAATAGAAAACAGTTCCCCCATTTTATTCCCAGTAGAAGTTTTAATTATGTTTCCAACAATTATATTCAGTCAGTCAATTAAGTGTCATACGTGATACAAGCCTGGATGATCATGTCTTAAAAGTGACATGACTGACTGAGAATCAGATTTTCCTGCAGTAGGATTCCATTACTTTCTGCGGTAGAGTGGTTGCCAACCAAATCTACAGAACCCATTTTTTGTTACTTAACCTATAGATGGAGGGAGAAGGGAGGGATTAATAGCTTTTCCAAAAGAATTCGTGTGTAAAATGAATGCAACGAATTCAATTCGAATTCGAACTTGTGTCTTTGATTTCCCATTCCGAGCCGATATCCACTGCACCACAACTAGGATTAATAGCTGTAAAAGAAGTAAGATAAGCACTAAAAAGGAAGAGTGTATATGAAATAAAATAAATAGCCTACGGCCATATCACATTAAAACATCGGTTCCCATACTATTGCCGAATTTAAGCAGTGTCAATCCTGCTCAGTGTCTAGGTCTGTGACGTTTGAAAATATCAAAAGCTATAACATGGATCAGAGAGCCAAATTTCAATTCCAATCGGGTTGTTATATTCACTTACGAGTCAAATACCCTTAGGAAACGTATGAAATCACCTCTTCTCTCCCCTAATATCAGTTAATTAAAAAGTCATGTATCATTAAAACCTTTATTATCTGAGAATATCTTACAATGTCAAAATGTATTCAGGATTCAATAAATTGCAAAGTCGTAGAAAAGGAATCAATCAATGAATAAAAAACAATATGCCTAAAGATAGATAGAAAGAAAGAATAAAAGACTGAAAGAAAGAAAAAAATGGAAAGAGAGAAAAAAAGAAGAGAAAGAATAAAAGATTAAAAGGGAAGAAAAATAACAAATTGAAAGAAAGAAAGAATAAAAAATTGAAAGAATGTAAGCAAAATGAATAAAAGATTAACCAATAAAAGAAGGAAAAAATAAAAGACCGAAATAAAGAAAGAGAGAATATAAGATTGCAAGAAAGAATAAAAACGAATAAAAGATTGAAAGAAAGATAGAATAAAAAACTGAATGAAAGAAAGATTAACTGATGACAGAAAGAAGGCAGGAATAAAAGATTGAATGAAAGAAAGATTAATAGATGAAAGAATAAAAGAACGAAGGAAGGAAAGAATAAATGATTAAAAGAAAGATTAACCGATGAAAGAAAAAAATGAAAGACTAAAAGATCAAAAGAAACAAAGAATAAAAAATTGAATGAAAGAATGATTTACAGAATAAGAAAAAGAATAAAAGATTGGAAAAAAGAATAAAAGATTGAATGAAAGAAAGATTAAAGAATGAAAGAATAAAAGTGAGAATAATAAACCCAATGAAAGAATAAAAGATTAAAAGAAAGATCAGAAGATTGAAAGAAAGAATAAAAGATTGAAAGAAAGCTTAACCGATGAAAGAAAGAATGAAAGACTAAAAGATGAAAAGAAAGAAAGAATAAAAGACTGAATGAAAGAAAGATTTACAGAATAAAAAAAGAATAAAAGATTGAAAGAAAGAATAAAAGATTGAAATGAAAGAAAGATTAACGAATGAAAGAATAAAAGTGAGAATAATAAACCCAATGAAAGAATAAAAGATTAAAAGAAAGAAAGATCAGAAGACTGAAAGAAAGAATAAAAGATTGAAAGAAAGAATAAAAGATTGAAAGAATGTAAGAATATCGTGTAATGAAGTGTTGAATGCACATGCTTCCAGGTACTATCATAGGAACACGGGTGACCCTCAAGGATATATTCTAGGTTCAACGCTTTTTTCTGATCTTCATCAACAATCTCTCTGATGTAATCAGGTCCCAAGTAGGAATTTATGCTGACGACACAACAATTTACTCTCGCCTTGAAATCTGCCGAGGCTGACAAAACAAACTTCGCTGCTGGTCTGGAAAAAGACCTCCAATCTGTTGGGAACTGGGGTAAGAACTAGCGGGTAAATTTTAATGCCCCCATTTCATGAATTTACTCGAGATACTAGACTAGAGGTTAGATCCCACCCTTTTACAGTGAAACCGATCAATTGTAACCTTCACTTCTAATACATCAGCTTCTTTGCTCCCACTTCCCGCTTGTGGAATGCCCTTCCGTATACTTCCCTGAAAGCTACAATCTCCAAGAATTTAAATGCAAAGTCAACTGCCATCTCTTATCTTCTTGACTCACATTTTTTCCCTGACAACCCTTGTATCATGTTCTTCTTCCTTTCCACCTCCACTCTCATGTAGCCATCTTCACACTTGTATTCTCATCCTTTTCTTACTCATTCTCTGAACCCCCCTGTAATTTGTTCCTCTTTCTCATCACGCATCTCTTATGTAACCCCCTGCGCACCAGTGGCAGTTCTGCCTTGATGGGGTGAAATGATTAAAAACAATGAATAAAAGAAAGAATAAAAGATTGAATGAAAGAAAGATTAAGGAATGAAAGAATAAAGGAGAGAATAAGAGATTCAAAGATACAATAAAAGATTGAAAGAAAGATTAAAAGATTGAAAGAACGAATAAAAGAATGAAATACAAAAAATTAAAAGAAATATTAACAGCTGAAAGAAAGAAAGAAAGAAAGACAGAATGAAAGAATAAAAGCCTGAACGAATGAATAAAAGATTGAAAGAAATATTAACAAATGAAAGAATAAAGTAAACAATAAAGGATTGAAAAAGAATAAAGAAAAAATAAAGGAATGAAAGAATGAAACAAAGAATAAAAGATTGAAAGAGAAGAAAAATTAAGAGTATAAACGATTGAAAGAAAAAATAATCTCACACCCAGCAGGGTGTGTGCAATTTACGCCAGGAAGATCTTTAAAAAAATGGCTGATTGGAAAATCTAAAATGAATAAAGGAGAAATAATGAGACGGTAGCAGGAAAAGAAGAAATGAAGACATATGGAAAAAAATAAAAATTAATTAAGAATTAGAAAAAAAAAAGAAAGAAAGAAGCAAATGAGTTTTTAAAAATGAACGAGGAAAAACAAATAAATTTTAAAAATGAATAAAGGAAGATAAAGAATTCTAAAAGCACTGAGGAAGAAAAAAAACACAAAGAAGAAAAATTAAGAATGGAATAAAAATATAGGAATAAGTAAAAAAAAAAAAAAAAAAATTGAAATAAACAAAAAAGAAAAACAAGAAAAAAGACAAATACTAAAGGAACCAAAAAGAAGAAAGTTGATAAAACTTGAAAGAAATGAAAGAAATAAAATCGAAGGAGAAAAAGGAAACGAATAAAAGAAAAAAAGAAAGAAAGAAAGAATGAATGAATAAATGTAAGAATGAAAGAATGAATAAAAAAGCCAAATAACATGGAAAGAGGAAAATAAATGTGAAAGAAGTAAAGATCAAAGAAATAAATTAGGAGAGTTAATTAACAAAGAACCCAAATAGAATAGAAAGGGAAAAGAACTGTGAAAGAAAGAAAGAAAGAAAGAAAGAAAGAAAGAAAGAAAGAAGGAAAAGAACCAAATAACATGGCAAGAAGAAAGTAATTGTGAAAGAAGGAAAGAATCAAATGAACAAAGTAAGAAAGTTAATTTTCAAAGAACCCTAATAGGATAGAAAGGGGAAAGAAAGAAAGAAAGAAAAAAAAGAAAGAAAGAAAGAATAAATGTAAGAAAGAAAGAATGAATAAAAAAGCCAAATAACATGGAAAGAGGAAAATAAATGTGAAAGAAGTAAAGATCAAAGAAATAAATTAGGAAAGTTAATTAACAAAAAACCCAAATAGAATAGAAAGGGAAAAGAACTGTGAAAGAAAGAAAGAAAGAAAGAAAGAAAGAACCAAATAACATGGAAAGAGGAATATAATTGCAAAAGAAAGAAAGAAACAAGGAAACAAAATAAGAAAGTTAATTTAGAAAGAACCCAAAATGGATAAAAAGGGAAAAGAATCGAGAAAGAAAGAAAGAAAGAAAGAAAGAAAATAATAATTATTGACTAAATGTAGGAAAAAAAGAAAGAAAAAAGAGTCGATGTTAGGAGAAAAATGATTCCAAAATAAATATCGAAAATAAATAAATAGGATGCTTCAAAAGTTACAAGCATATATGCGAGTGCAATAAAAAATCATAAAAAAGAATAGAAAATGTAAATTAAGAACTCCACAGAAGAAGAAAAAAAAAAAACAGAATTATACAGTAAATGAGAAATCAATTGCAGACATATCTGAAACAAAAAAGAAAGAAGAGAATACAAAAATGAACTTTATATTTGGATATAATTATAGAAGAATGGACAAAAGAAAAAAGAATAGATACGAGAAAGGACGAGAAAAGAGAAGTAAAAATAATCCTCTCCTTTATAAAGACCATTGTGTATTTATTTCTCTCTCTCTCTCTCTCTCTCTCTCTCTCGTGTGTATAATGATAATGTACACGTTAAAAATCTGCCTCCTTCTACTGAGCACCCATAGCTCAGAGGTGAATCGTCAAGTCGATCGGGTTTCAATCCTGGGTAAAAAGCAATCGGATGTCTAACCGTACTGATGAGCTGTAATACAGTGAAACACATCTGTCTGCGGATGACTATTTACGCTCTCACAACCTGATTGAGCAATCTGGAAGAATGGTAGATTTTGAAAACAGTAGCTACTTTAGCATCTACGCATCATTCATTCAGGAATGAATGAGAACACGCTCAGCTATTATTGGGCTTGTATTATGATAATATACACGCTAAAAGTCTGCCTCTTTCTACTGAGCGCCCGTAGCTCAGAGGTAAAATCGCTGACTGACGCCAATTCGGTCGGGTTTCAATCCTGGCAAAAAAGCAATCAGATGTCTAACCGTAATGATGAGCTGTGATACAGCGAAACATATTTGTCTGGAGATGAGTATATACATATGTGAGAAGTCGTGAACGTTTTGTTTAAAGTGTAGATTTATTGTTGTTATTATTATTAATATTACTTGCTTTTTGTATAATACATTCAGTCAGTTAAGCGCCATACGTGAAACACGCTTGGGCGATCATGTCTTTTTGGAGATATGACTGACTGGGCAGAAGATTATCCCGCAGTAGGTTGCCATTGCTTTCTGCGGTAGACTGGTTGCCGACCAAGGCTATAGAACCCAATCTGTCCTGCTATTTAACCCATAACTGGAGGGAAGAGACGGATTAATACCTTTCCCAAGGGTATTTGTGCGTAAGTGAATGCAATGGATTCAGCTGGAATTCGAACTCGGCTCCCTGGTTTCTCGTTCCGAGCCAATATCCACTGTACCACAACGCACATCCTTTGTGTTGCTACACTTGTTTCGAGTCCAAAGTTGACTCTTTTCAGGCGATTAGATTTTTGACTCTACATATCGTGATCCGTTTGTCTTTCTGACGGCCGAAAACACCGTATATATAAAGATAAGTAGTCGGTGAACAGGTCGGAAAGTTTATATTCGTTTACTGGTCGTTTACTTGAAATTTTCAAATCGGCTTTTTAAATTTTTCTCTGTTTTGAGAGTCGCTCATTTTTCATTGGCCAGATTTATTTTTTTTACACTGACTTGCAAAATTTGATTTCGTATTTTTCTTCAAAATCGTTTCATTTTTTTTTTTTTTAATCATTTCACCCAGAGCAAGGCGGACACGCCACTGATGTGCAGGGGTCCACATAAATGTAAAAAGATTAATTAGAAAAGAGTGAGGAGTACAAACTAGTTAGAAAGGAACAATAGAAAGCTGAGAAAGCAGGTGCGATGACAGATACATAGGTGGAGAGAAAGGGAAGGTTATACAGGGGTGGGGAGAGAGCTAGAGTCCAGTAGTAGATGAGTCCAGTAGTAGATGAGTATCGACTTTGCATTTAAATTTCTGGAGGTTGTAGCCGTCAGGAAAGTAAGAATACGGGAGCGAGTTCCACAGGCGGGAAGTGCGAGAGAAGAAGCTGCAGGAGTAGAATTGTCGTCTGCATTTGGCTAACCTGACTGCGAATGGGTGGGACCCAGTTGCCAGTCTGGTTGCACGAGTAAACACCTGTTGAGGAGGCATCAGTGACTTAAGTTGATTCTGATTCAACTTCGCGTGTGTGCATGTCTACATTTTAGTGATAAGAAATATGATACGGGTCATCAATTTCTGTTTGTTGAGTATTTATAGTTGTCTTTTTTATCTTTGTAAATAATTCTGTGTTATTTTCTTGATTGTGGAGACTTTTGCAAAAATTTTGTCTTCTTTTTTAGATTTTTTTTTTTTTTTTGATTCTGGAGAGATTTGAATGATATTTCTTCTGCTAGTTTATATCCCTTGGTACCCTCTTGTTTGTAATGTTTTTCGTAGTACTTCTAGGCGTATTTTACGAAGAGTTTCGTTAGCTGCTATTGTGCAAATTCATCGTGCTAGGGAGTAGGGGATAGATTTTAGGCAACTTTTACGGTGGTGACTCTTAAAATAAAGGTAATGTTGGTTGTCTATGGGTTTATGGTAAATGTCTGTGATGATGTAATTGTCTTTGTTTTTATGAGTATGTCTAGTAATGGCAATTCATTATAGCTATATTCTAGTGTGAACTTAATTTTGGGGTGCAAGTTTTGGAATAGATTGTGTAGTTTATTTATGAACCCCATGTTGATCTGCAAAATATAAAGCAATCATCTAAATATATTTTCCATGATTTAGTGAATCCTTATTTTTATGTCTTCCCCATATTTGTGTCCTATTTGTTTGTATAGATTTTCTTCTAAATATGCTTGTGCGAGTGTTGTATACGTTGATACCATTTTGTCCCCATCGAGGTACCTGTTGTTTGAATATAATTTTAACTTTTAAATAGGAGGAATTGTCATTTAAAATTAGTTCTAACCTCTGTATATTAGATTATTTTGTAAAGCATGTGGGAAGTATTTCTGAATGTTTTTTAATCTAATATGTAATCGTCTGTTTACCTAGTTTATGGGGTGTGTTGCAGTACAGTATTTTTACATCAAATGTTACTATGAGTGTACATGAGTCTACTTTCAGTGGTATGAAGCTTAGGAAATCTATGCTGTCTCCGATGTAGCTTTTTATTTCTATTGTGTACGGTTGTCATATTTTAACTGTTAGGTTGCTCAGTCTGCTTGTGGTGAAGGCTGACCCTGCTATAATGGATCTAAATTTAAGATCATCAGAGTTTTTTGTGTAAATACATTCATATTTTTGTACCTTGATAGCCGCTTTAATTGTGCTTGATTCCTACATATTTGGCGGTCCGTAAAAATGCTAGTTTTTGATATGAAGTCTGTAAGAATATCGTTTTCTTTTTTTGTTAGTATTCTACTGTGTGTAAGTCAGATTTTTTTCATTTTTGATGCGATGTTTTTATCTATATTATGGTTGATAAATCTGTAGTTATTTTCGTCCCCGATCATATATTGAATATTTGTTTTATAGTAAGTTTTATCCATAATGGCTACAGCACTGCTCTAGACTGGTTTGTTTATTATTATGTCATTGTTCTCAGGAATGTTTTCTAATACTAGTTTTTGTTTGTGTGTGAGATTGAGCGTTAACAATTACTGGACTTAAGAAACATATTTACGTGAAAGACTTTTTTAATAGAACGATTTTCTAAATGCCAACCGACAATAAAACTGGCTACTGAATTGATGAATGTTAAAAGTTTTCTAATAAGGAAATAGTTTCTGTTATCATCACTATTGCCATTTTCTATTACTGCACTATTATCATTACTATTACCATTTTTAATTACTATACTATTACCATTACTTTTAACTTTTTATATTACTGAACTATTACTATTAATATTACCATTACTATTACCATTTTCTATTACTAAACTATTAGCATTACTGTTATCATTTTATATTATAATACTATTGCCATTACTATTACCATTACTGGTATCATTGCTATTACTATAATTATTCGAACCATACTGTATTTTGAATTATTAAAATAAGTAAAGAACAAGTAGGAAAAAAGTGTCTTTAATCTAACATATTTCACTTTTAACAAGCTTCTTCAGAGATTTATGAAAGACAAACAATAAAGCATGTTATATTGAAGACATTTATTTTATTCATCTTGATTTTTACTTTTTATTTATCTTGTCGAATTCTGATCCATATATTCAAATCCTACTGTTTTTATGTATGCCTACAAGTTCTCGGACAGATCCACTTCGCCAAATCTCCATTTTGATATTGTATATTTTTAATTCATCTGTTGTTTATTGAAAGTAGGTGAGTCGGAGAATTTTTCAGCACTTTCTCGAACATGAAAGAAGCTTTGGAAATATTGTCTTTAAAAAAGGCAAAAATACACGCTCATCACAGAGACTGAAACGTTCTGTTAATGTCCTTGACGGCGGTTTTCAATCTCTTCACCGAAATATGAAAGACCATTAACGTTACATAAAAAGACACTAAATTAATTGTGTTTGTTTTGTTTGTTCTTCCTTTTATTCGATGTCGAAATGTTATGTAAAAAAAAAAAAAACAACAACCAAAAACTCATTGTTTTGGGTAGTCTATCAGGGAGGATTTGCATGCCTCACTGCTTTCCGTTGGAAGCTGCTCGAATAACCCAGGAGTTCATTAACGAAAGATAATGAGCTTCAGATGCACGCCGAATCTAATCTTTGGGTTGATTAAGGTTAATTATAAAATAAAGAATTATTGTAAATTGTAAGAAGGTAAAACCAATAAGGTTTTTCTTTGCAAACTAGGATAAACCTACAAAGTTCTCTTCTGTAGAGGCTTTGTTTAATTATTTTACTTATTATATTATACTACTGTATACTATTAAATATATACTATTTTGCTAATAACTTCTATAACCAGTTTCATTTTCCTGTATAAGTGCCGAGATATATTATTAATCGTCTTGATTGATTTATTCATTTTCACGGCTTTGTTGGTTATTTAAAGCCAGAAAATATTCTATATTTTTGTGGGGGTTGATAATAATGGTTGAGTGATACAAGTTTTACTAATTAACCCATAGGTGAGGGGAAGAAGAGATTAAGGGTCTTTGTGCGTAAGTGAGTATAACAACCCAATCAGAATTGGAACTCTGATTTAAAATTCCGAGCTATTATACATTACACCACTCACACATTAAAAACTTACGACGCTTGGTATTCCCAAACGGTCACCCATCTAGGATCAACGTTGCTTAACTTCGGTGATTGTACAGGTGCTTCAACATAATGTAGCCGTAATCCAGTTGAACATTTGATAGGCATGAATCCACATCCAAGTTCAGCGTTTTCTAATTTCTGTTGGAGGGGACTCTTCATAATTGACCTTGCCTTCGGGGGTGTAACTGTATTCACCACACTTGACAAATTGCGGTTTGGCGAGGCTATTTAACCCAGAGCTAGAGGTTTTGAGTTCACAGTTTTCCTTTTACGTTCGCTCAAGTCTTTACAGAAAAAATATTTAAATTTAACTGCACCCCCAAAAAAACGTGTTTCTTATACGCCAAATATAGAATATAAAACTTAAATCCCGTGGTTTATGGTAAGTTGTTAGCATGTGAGATTTTTTAAGTTAATCAAACCCCTACCTCGCTTCATTTTTCAGTCATCTTGGATAAAAACACAATTGGATGTATCTCTGAACAAACCGTTTGAAAATGGCATTCGAGAACAGTGGGATGAGAGGATGGTTTGCGGGGGAAAAGTTATTCAGGCTACCATAACAGCCTACCGAAAACACAGCACTTACTCATGAGGTCTTGTTGATTGTGGTAGTTAATTTACAATATATTCCTATCGCTTCTTTTTTCATTACAATTACAGTGAAATGACAATTTAATAAATTCAATACATTTTAAAATATATATATATATATTTTTGACAGGTTGGGGTATTGTACGACGAATATAGCCCGAAATCTATATTTTAACTTAAAAATTTAGGGTCGTCTTATACAGTCCGTCACTTGAAAATCTGGGGATCGTCTTATACACCCCGTCAATCTAAAATTTTGGGTCGTCTTATAAACCCAGTCACTTGAAAAATTTGTGTCGTCTTATACATCTATTCACTTTGTATGCTAGCATATACGGTAAGTAAATGTAACAAACACGTCTGGAAATCGAATTATTCCATTTTTTGGATGAATTTAAATATTCTTTATCATTTGTTTGCTGCTCGTATCTTCTGTTTATAATCATTTTCCAGAAAGGCTTCTTTGTCGTTTCTTCATCATTTTTAAGGAATCCATTCTAATACAAGATTATAGATACAACATGGAGGTTCTACTCACTTTACAATGTGTCTATTGAAAAATTTCCTGTTTCTTAATACTTTGCTTAGCTCATCGAAGGTTCTTTCCGCTATTTGAATACCCACACAGTTTTCTGGGTCAGATTTTCGTCGTTTGTTAAAAGATTTCACAGATTACCTGCACCAAACATTTCCCAGATAGTTCATTTATATATTTGTTGGATTTTGTCGTCTATAATTCGTATAGTGTAACTTCGCCTATTCCTCGTACTAAAACACTTTTTCTCCATCTTTAATTGAGAATTTGTCATTATTCTTGATTTCCTGTCCTACTATTCCTAAGTGTTCTTGTAGTTTTTATTCTGTATCTGCTATAAACCCGTTGCTAATGCGTATCTTTTATTAAATTTCTTTGCTTACTATATTCTGAGATTTCCAATTTCTAACTAATATCTTGGGTTGTCCCTTTAAATTACAACAACATATTCGGTCTTCTTACATTTGATGTTTTTTTATACTGCTATCAACACGGTTTCATCTTTGTAACTAACATTTCTGAACTTACTTGATTCTGACTTTTCAAAATTCTAGCCCGCATTTTGGGTTGCGTCTCTTGCTAACGACCATACATTCCATTTTCTAACAACTTTTGGTTTGTCTTTTCTTCTCGTTTTTCTTAAATAACTTTGCCTCTGATATCCTACAGTTTTCTTTCACTGTGTTATTTGCGTATCTTATGCCTTGGTTTTTATCATTGTATTAAAGGTAAAAGTTGTTTAAACAATTCTTCAAAGAGTTTAGTAATTTTACTCATTTTACGTGGTCTGAGAAAATGTATGGGGACTGTTGCTGTGGTCACGGAGCTCAAATACAAAGAGAGAAGCCGTTTGGCACAGACTGACCTTGAACTCTGTTTCGCATAAAATTGAAATCACAACGTTCTCGCTCACTTGTGTTGTTTATAGTAGTGCTTGGAAGGAAAGTGTGTAGAGTGTGGTCGTCTCACAACACCACAGCAGTTCTATCAGTGACTATGGTTTTACAGTGGTTTTTGGTCTAGGATGACATATTCCAATTGCGACAATAACCATACTCTCAAGATATCGCTTTTTTGTCGTTTTTGTTTTCTTTTTCGAATACCAAATCCCACTTGAAAGGACCAAAATTTCAAGACGTCCAGTAAATCAGAGAGAACGCGACGAGTTTCACGAATGCTTTCATCAACAGGATCGGCATTCGATAAAGTATGCAGCTACTTTGAAGAAGATTAAATGCAGAATTGATATATTTAGTGTAGTTTTATCTTTATACTTTCTAATCAAACCTTATTTGTACGCATAATAAGCTCCTGGTTTCAAAATTCGAAACAGCATTCATTTTTTTTTATTAAGTTACAAAATTCTTCTCAGTGATCAAATTCAATTGCTTCGTCGATTTGACATTAATCTCTTCCTCTGTATTTTCAAGCTTAGGCGATCATGACTTACTAAGCTAGATGATTTTCCGGCAGTAGGTTCCCATTACTTTTTGTGGTAGACCGTTTGCCAAGCAGGACTATAGAACCCAATCACTTCTTCTATTTAACCCACAGCTAGAGAAAAGATATGGATTCATACCTTTCCCAAGAGTATTTGTGTGTAGGGCAATGTAACCAATTCCACTGGAATTTGAACTCGGCTCTCCGATTTCTCGTTTAGAGCCAATATTCATTACACCATAACGCATATCCATGCACAGAGATAATTATGAAACATCAACGCACATGGAATGTATACAACGCGCAAAATGTGAATTAAACATTTGTTTTATTAATCTACCTTGTGGTGCAGAATGTGCGTTGTGGGGCAGTGGATATCGGCTCGGAACGATAAATCGGAGAGCCGAGTTCGAATTCCATTTGAATTCCTTGCATTCACTTTCGCGCAAATACCCTTGGGAAAGGTATTAATCCATCTCTTCTCTGTAGTTATGGTTTAGATAGTAGGACAGATTGGGTTCTAGAGCCTAGGCTGGCAACCAGTCTACCACGGAAAGTAATGCCAACCTACTGTGGGATAATCTTTTGCCCACTCAGTCATGTCTCTTTCGAGACATGATCGCCTAAGCGTATATCACGTATGAATATAAATAATCTCAGTCATATATCAATATTTTCACACCTGTAGAATATACAACGACTACTAGACAAATAGGTGTCATTAATACTATCTATTTTCCTTTATATGCTCAGAGTGGGTTGTGTATTTAAAAAGATGACTCTTCTGAATTATCTGAAAACATTATTTCCGAGTTAATACTTACAAGCTAATTTTTTTATTCTTTTAAATAATGACAGAAAATAAATTTAAAAAAATGGATAAAAAAACACTTTGTAATCGTTGTCTTAAATATAAAAATAATAAGACATGAAACTCTTGTTTTTCTTGGATGAAAATAACTTTTGAGTCGGACCAAAATGTCAAAGAGGAATGACAATTGGTTGTGTCTTAGTCGATCACTTCCGCGAACGGCCCTTCTCATGTCACAAATATTTTGCGCGGTAACTTACCAGCAACTGCTAACGTGTTTGGTAATGTGAGTAAGGAAGGACATGTCATGTCATCCAACGTCTTCTTTAGAGGTATTGGGTTTAATGCCGCTTGCTATATTGAGGTGCTTGAATAATTGTTAAGCGCTAGATAGACGGATCGCACAAGGGAAGACTGTAGGTGCGTCAGCAATCTTCTAGACCCCCTCATAAAGGTCAATTGATAGTTAACGATTGTGTGAGGTATGGGATGTGGCCCTCAAACTCGCCAGAGATTTTTTTCCCGCTGAATCCATCTTGCACATATACAAATCAACCATCTGACCGAGCATGTAATACTGTTGTCATATCTGGCCAGGTGCCCCTGCTGTTCGTCTCAGTGTTCACGACAGGCTCCAAAAGAGAATCTGTAATATGATTGGCCCCAGCCTGAGAGCTCGACACTAGTCACTTTCTCACCGGTGGGATGTGGTTTCCTTCTGTCTCTTCTACAAATATTTTCATGGATTCTGCTCTGACGAACTTAGGTCACTAATATACCCTTCACAATAATTTACTCGGGCAACCAGACTAGCAACAATGTCCCACCCTTTTACAGTTAGATCAACCAAATGCAGGCGACTATTCTCCTCCATCAGCTTCTTTTCTCGCGCTTCTCGCATGTGGAACTCCCTTCCATGTACTTGTTTTCCCGACGGCTACACCCTCCAGGAATTTAAATGATTCCAATCTTTTCTACATCACCCCATGTATCTTGTTCTTTTCCTTTCTCTCTACCTTTGCAACAGTCTTCACACCTGTGTTCCCATCCTTCTCTTGCTCTTTCTCTGACAACCCCTATTGCTGGTTCATCTTTTTCTTTACTCTCCTCCTGCCTAAAACATTTACTCTCTTATGAAGCTGTTTGCACATCAGTGGCGGTAACGCCTTGCTTGGGTGAAACGATTTCAAAAAATTCTCAGGGCTACTGCGCGTGGTATATTTTTGAGAATGACGTTAACCAAGATAACCACTTTTCTCAACATTTTTCTCTCAGTCGAGAGCTTACATAGAATACTGCCACATAAGGTTGAAACACAGGTTCAAATATGATCAACAAAGTTAAGCAATGTCGTGCCTGGTCAGTATCTAGATAGGTGACCTCATGGGAATAATAGGTGCTGTTAGCTTTGATGTGCGGGTTGTTAATCGAATAACCGACTTTCTATTCCATTTTAGAAAGGTTTAAATCCACTCGTTCTCCAGCAAGTATGGATTAAATAGTAATACTTGTGTTATTCAAACATGATTATCTTCTAATGAAAAATAAAATATGATTGTGTACAAACTATTTAGATGTTGACATTAAATAAGATTTAGAGATTTTGATATGCCCAAGATTCGACACATTCCTAATGGATTGCTACATTATTGCTATTTCTAAAAAGAATTTCATGAAGCTCTATATTCTTTATTTCTACCAAATATTTACAGCTAAGAAACGCCATGATATGCAAACATAGTCAAAGCATCCTTATTAACCCAGTATTCCACAGGTAAGAAGCAAGTTCCACTCAGACAGAGTATTCTAGAAAAACGCAACTTTGTGGCAAGTTCTCCAGAGAGACTTCTTCCCTGGTCTATTCAATCTTAACCCATGCTCTGGGTGAGTTTCAGACATTGAACTGGGTGACCAACAGAGTAAGATATACCAAGAATAATCTAGATGTGTCATAAGCAAGACAATATCTAAAATTTTAAAAATAAATTTACTTTTGGCACGTCAACATTTTTTTTAAATCATTTAATCATAAGCAAAGCAAAAAAACCCACTAGAATCCAAGGAATTACTGGTTATTATAAAATATGATAAAAAGCTAATTTTAAGGAGAGTTGATATTAAAATAACAAGAATTAAGAAAACAGAAGATAACGATTAACATAGCA
This sequence comes from Ascarosepion bandense, assembly GCA_037127315.1. Lineage (NCBI taxonomy): Eukaryota > Metazoa > Mollusca > Cephalopoda > Sepiida > Sepiidae > Ascarosepion > Ascarosepion bandense. Next base: position 675,543 of record JBBBDQ010001562.1, read on the forward strand.
TTTAAATTTTTGAAGAACATCTCACGGTTCCATCGAACCATTATTATAACATGGTAAATAAACTACCGCCAATCAAATCTGTCAATTAAGTGTCATGCAGTATATACGCTTCGGCGATCATGTCTCGGAAGAGACATGACTGACAGGGAAGAAGATTATCCCGCAGTAGGCTGCCATTATTTTCTGTGGTAGACTGGTTGCCAGCCAAGGTATAGAACCCATTCTGTGTCGTGATTTAACCCATAACTAGATGGAAGCGATGGATTAATACCTTTCCCAAGGTTATATGTGCGTAAGTGAATGCAACGAATTCAACTGGAATTCCAAATCAGCTTCCCGATTTTTCGTTCTGAGCCGATATCCATTGCATCACAACGCACAGCCAATTAAGTACTCTGCTTAAATTCACAAAGTCTACGTACCCTAGCAAAAACTTTATCAGAACTATAATAATGAAAGCTTTTATAGACAATAAACAAGGAAGCTACATTATGGCAGTGGGAAAGATGCCAGGCCAGGACCATTAACAGTGCAGATACTTTTTTGGATTTTATCAGGAATCTGTAATTTATAACAGAAGCACAAGACCATATGTGAAAGCAATATTAAAAACAAGGAGGAATGATAGACTTATAAATATGTAAGGTAAATTTTGACGAGAGATATTGCATAGCACGACATCATGACATAGTAAACAAACTGTGGGCAACTCGAGGTAGTGTAATGGTTAGCCAGATTGTCTCGCTAGGATCATTACAGCTGAGTCGTGAGTTCGATCCTCACTGGGTACCCCATACTTTCGGCCTTGTGCTTGTGCTGCGCTTAGAAAATCACCACAGTGAACGAACTTTCTTATCTGCAGACTTAGCAGTTGATTCAATATACTTTTTCCGCTTCATGTCAGGTGAAAAAAAATTAATCCAAGATGGCGGAAGAAGTGACTTCCTAGAAGTTAACATCAGTTATTCATGCTGAAGGTAGATTTATTGAATAAAGCTGTTTTGAATCTGCACAATTCATGTGTACGAATTGATGACAAAATACTTGTTTTTTGTTGAGATATTCTTCTTTTTCCAAGGATCTAAATATGTTCTCAGATATCCAAACACAGACTGATTAAAGTGAAGACAAAAAGTGACTTCATTTCTCATTTTGTTCACCAATCGAGCAGATCGCTATCAACTGCGGCTGCACCACCATGCCCGATATATGGCAAAGAGGAGCAAAGGAATAAATTTTTATTCGCGCTAAACGATCTGATCTGAAATCTATTCCTGCTTCCTGTAATCGTTACTTGAGCGGATTGTTATTGGGGAAGAGAAGTAAAGAAAAGAAGTGATAGGAAAATAAAGAAGTAAAGAAAAGAACTAAATAAAGAATTGATCATAGGGGGTAAAACTGAAGAATCTTCGAAAGCGAAAGTGAAAGTAAAACTAAAAATCATTGGCAGAAACCGAAAGAATATGGAAAATAAAGTAAAAAGAGAAATATAAAATAATCATACACCGAAATAAAAAGTCACAAGATAAAAAGAAAGATAGGATTGAAGTAACATATTGAAAGAAAGAAAACATTAATACAAGAACAAAAATAAAAAGAAGAAAAAATAAGCAAAAGTAAAGTCGAAATTAGAAAGTCAGTCAGTTTAGTGCCATACGTGAAACGCGCTTGGGCGATCATGTCTCTCGAGATGTGACTGACTGGGCAGAAGATTAACCCGCAGTAGGTTGCCATTGCTTTCTGCGGTAGACTGGTTGCCGACCAAGGCTATAGAACCCAATCTGTCCTGTTATTTAAGCCATAACTGGAAAGAAGAGACGGATTAATACCTTTTCCAAGGGTATTTGCGCGTAAGTGAATAAAATAGATTCAACTAGAATTCGAACTCGGCTCCCCAGTGTAAAAAAAAATTCTCTCCACAAACGCATCACGTGATGTAAACAAATGCGTCACGTGATGTAAACAGACTATTCGCAGACGCTCTCGCGAAATCTCGCAAAATACGTTACTAATTCAAATTTTAAAATCATTTGTTTCTGATGAAGGACCTATGGCGGTCTGAAATATAAAATATAAGAGTAGAAATAAACAAATACTGTCAAAAAACACATTTTTAAACTCAAAATGTTTTAATATTCTTTCCTATACATATTAAGACAGTATACGTGGATCATCACTATGCTATATATATATATGTGTGTATGTGTGTGGTTCAGTGAATGAATTGTGGTCTAAATGACTAAGATACTGCTATTTAACCCATAGCTGGAGGGGGAAGAGATGGATTAATACTGATCCCAAGTTTTTCTTTTGTATGGGGGAATTTAAGCGAATTCAACTGGAATTCGAACATGGCTCACCGATTTCTCGTTCAGAGCCGATAAAAGAGAACGCGTTATCTAGCGAGATCAACAGTTTGAACAAGGCCAGCATGGCGAAAGATGCATGATTTGCGACTTCCTGATAACACAAATCTCGATGGCTCCCAAGGAAAGCTGTCTACCCAGTTCCATTCACAAGGCTTGTGTCAACCTGTGTTATAGTTTTCTGGCACTTTCCAAAGGTGCCGCACGCTTTCCCTAGGATTATGACATATCCTTCCTGACAAAACGACCATGCAAAGACAACCTTCTAATTAATCGGCCACTGCCAATATGTATGTGTGGGTTACACTACCTCTAACCCTCAGAGCCGAAAGGGACAAAAAAAAAATCTTACAAGAAACAATCACAATATACACACATACATGTGCGTTGTGGAGCATTGGATATCGGCTCGGAACGAGAAATCGGGGAGCCGAGTTCGAATTCCAATTGAATTCACTGCATTCACTTACTCGCAAATACCATTGGGAAAGGTATTAATCTGTCTATTCCTTCCAGTTATGGGTTAAATAACAGGACATATTGGGTTCTATAGCCTTGGTCGGCAACCAGTATACCGCAGAAAGCAATGGCAACCTACTGCGGGATAATCTTCTGCCCAGTCTCTTTCGAGACATGATCGCCCAAGCGTGTTTCACGTATGGCACTTACCTAACTGACTGACACAGACATGCACACAAAACACACACGCATTCATACAAACTGACATTCACACACACACACACACACACACACACACACACACACACACACAAAGAAAAAATTAGCCTAACAGCAATAATAGGATCCAGCAACTGGCGCATTAATTACTTCAAACCTAGTGAAAAAAGGACGAAAGATGATAAAAACGGGTATCAATTGACGGATGGTCCTGACTAGTGTAAAAGTTTGTCTACGAAACTCTGGGGTCGAGGTGTGAGGGGCGTATCTTTTCACCGGATCTGTTCAACTTTTACAGCGAGAATATTTTCAGGACCCTAGAAGTTATGCCTGGATTTGTCATCGGATGCCACAATTTAAACAACCTAAGGTACGCAGATGTTACAGTGCTGATAGCAGACACAGAAATGAAATTACAAGACCTCCTGCAGAAGGTAACTGAAAAGAGTGAAAAGAAAGGACTACAAATAAACTTTAAGAAAACCGAATGCATGGACATCAGTAAAAAGGTCAGCCCAATATGCCAAATACAGGTCGGAGATACTAGAATCAAGCAGGTACAAAAATTTAAATACCTGGGAAGTGTTATAACAGAAGACGGAAAGTGCGACACAGAGATCCGAAAGCGAATTGTCATGGCGATTGAAGCATTCCAGAAGTTGAGTAAGGTATTAAGAAAAAGGACAATTTCGCTAGAAACAAGGAAGTGAGTACTGGATTGCTACGTGCTGTCCGTCCTTCAATATGGCAGTGAATGCTGGGCAATATCATCAAAGATGAAGGAAAAACTTGAAGCACTTGAAATCTGATTCTACAGAAGGATGCTGCGAATATCATGGACCGAGCATGTGGGCAATGCTGAGGTCTGGAAATGATGGAAACAAAAAGGAAATTAATACTGAGCATCAGGAAGAGACAGCTGAAGTTCCTTGGACACGCAATGAGGAAGGAGGGCCCGGAGAACCTTATACTAACAGGCCAGATAGAGGGAAAAAGAGACAGGGGAAAGCAACGTAAAACATATTTGAAGGACCTAATCAGGTGGATGATGGAACAAGGATTGCATGGTGTAACAGGAGGAGTGCTAAGAGCCACCAGGGAGAGGGTGACGTGGAAAGCCATGATCGTCTACGTCCTGAAGGAACAGGGTACATAGAAGAGGAAGAAGTTAAAAAAGAACCACTCATTTCTTTAAAATAGCATGAAAAAACACAAAAACAAAACTTTATATATCTGCATATATTTTGTTCATTTGTAAACGAGTTATTACGTGATCTACGTTTCTACCATATATATGTGTGTGCGTGTATGTGTGTTTGCGTGTCTAAATGTTCTCTTTTGTTTATAAAAATCTCAGAAACTGAATCATTGTATTACATATTGCAGAAACAATCAATAAAATATATATTTAATTTTTTTAATGGAAGATCTTTTATATGAAAATGCAAAAGATCATTTCTTCATGATTTAGTAGTTCTTTTAATGATCATTTAATTGATCATTTAATAATCTTTTGAAAATTTTTCAAATTAAAAATCTTTTACAGCGAAATATCTTTTACATGATAATTGTTTTTAATCGACTGAATCTTGAGAATAATTAAAATAATATCAATTACTATAAGTTCCGGCCTCATTGCAAATTCCGAGAATGAACTATTTTACGTTTAAGTAAAACGATTCTTGAGCAGAACGCTCTTGAAAACTCTTCCACATCTTTTGAATGTAGGTCAGTGATTTTTGTTATAAGATAATAGATATCGAGTATTTTCTTATTGGATTTGTTTCTCAACACTTTAAATAATTGCCTGTATATAATGAAAAATGTCCGCTTGGCTCATGCTCAATCGGCTTTCAGCAATTTCAATATGGCGGTATTTTGACAGTCGTTTCGTTCTCTGATTGAAATTCTAGGGAGAAAATCAGTCAAGATGTGACATACATTCGTCAGCTGGTTAGAAAACTGCGATTTTAATAATTATCTTCAGTTGAAACACCTAAACCTGTAAACGAATATATATATATATATATATGTACATATTATTTTATTTTATTTTATCAGGTCCTTACTTATTTTGCATCTATTTCAATAAAACTTTAACTCACATTAACTGATTTCTTCTACAATTTTCTGTCATCAACGGTCTTTAATAGTTCTTCAATTTTAAAACTCATATCGCATCCTAGATGACACACACACACACACACACACACACACACACACACACACACACACACACACACACACATATATATTATTATTATTATTATTATTATCATTATTATTATTATTATTAATTATTGCTTTCAAACATGTGAAAACTACAAATTACTACAAAATTAAGCATAGTTTTACATTAAGGTTTTGAATGTTGCAATTATTTTCTTCGTTCTTATTCATTGGGACACACACACACACACACACACACACACACACACACATACACACACACACATATATATATATATATATATAAGAAAAATTAAGACAGACACGTTATTTCATGGTGAATCGGAAGTATGGGCCTATTTGAGGCGAACCATCGTCAGCATCCGTCTTTATATGCCGTTTAAAGTGACGGCAACAAATATGTTGATGTACCTACTATTGAGTATCTTTTCATTAAGAAATATGACAGAAAAGTAATTCAAACATTTCAGCATGACAGGAATGAAATATATATATATATATATATATATATATATATATATATATATAAACAAAGATTTGTACCCACAAAAAGACCTCATTACTTTAAATAAAATAGACGTCATTATGCTTGACCCAACCCGAGGAACCTTTCGGCCAACACTCTTTAAGGACTTACGTTGGCTTTATTATAAATGGTTAATACAGGACAAAGAAAAACAAAGTATTACTTACAAAAATGCGGGGGGAGATGGAGTTCGTTTAAAAATAAACTTTAATCAATAAATTCATTAAAACGTAAGGGGGCTGTAAAACACTTTATCCTTCCTTTACTAAAGATAGGTTGTCCTATTTTCGTAAAAATTCCGTTGTTTATAGATTCAAATGCCGCTGTGACGCGGTTTATATAGGACGAACCGATCTGAGGTTGGAGACGCGGGTTGCACAACACGTCCCGCAAATATACGTTCGGGTAGCCCTTTTAGATCTATAAGAACAACCCAGGCTGTTCTGGATTCAGCTATTGGCCATCACCTTCTGGACAGTCAGGCATGTTCCTCTCTGTATGAGGACAATTGGTTTACTGTTCTGCACAGTGATCAATCGGCCCATCATGTTCGCGTTTTGGAGGCTGTTTGCCTAAAACTCCAGCAGCCGAGCCTGTTCAAGTAGAAAGAGCGATTCATTCGCTCCTTACAATTTCTGGAGGATTTGTGAGTGTTACAATTTTTCCTTTTTATCACTCTTGTGGAGTTGTTTGTTTACACCCCGTTTACGTTTTTATGAATTTATTGATTAAAGTTTATTTTTAAACGACCTCCAGCTTTCCCCACCCCACCATTTTTGTAAGTAATACTTTGTTTTCCTCTGTCCTGTATTCACCATTTATAATAAAGCCAACGTAAGTACTTGAAGAGTGTTAGCTGAAAGGTTTCTCGGGTTGGGTCAGGTATAATGAAGTAATATATATATATATATATATATATATATATATATATATATTACATAGCACACTTGGTATACAATCCAGGGTAATTTTCAAAATAATAGTAAGAGTAGTTATTTTTTCAAATTGTATTAAAATTAAGATGTACAATTTTTTTTTGTACCGTAAATATATCCCAGTATATTTGAAATTAAATTTCATAGTTAATTTTTTTCATGTTTTTCTAAGAGAACAGTTAGGTGGTTTGAGACGCTATTACGAGAAATGGAGTAAACATGTATTTCTCCTGAAAATTTCTTTCCTTTTATTGTATCCCTTTGTCCTTTCTTTTTTCTTCTTGCTTTCCATTCAGTTTTTTTCTGTTTCCTCTTTTTTTCTTTTATCTCTTTTTTCTCTTCTTTACATGAATTAATCGTCTATCTTTTCTTTATCCTTGCTTTCCTCTTTCTTTGGTTTTTTTTCCAATGAGTGAGAAATTTTCGTAAATTACCGCTACAAATGTCTATTCTAATATGGACATGTGAGCGTCTATGTAAAATAAAAGAAAAGAAAAGAAGTTTTTTGGGTGGGATATTTTGAGGACCAACTGTTGTACCATGTGGGGCTGACGAGCCGCAATAATAACATCAGGACACGGTGAAATATGTATTTCACATTGTAATAATCTAAAATCTTTTATAAACTATATATATATATATATATATATATATATATATATATATATATATATATAATGCCATAATATACACTATCGGCCATCCCAATGTTTTAAAAATGATGTCTTTCATACTGTTTTTTTAGTATTTATTACCAAGTGAAAATTTGTAAATGAAAATAGAATGGTTCTTTTGTTAATACTGCACAATAACGTGTGCATCAAATAAATTTATAAATATTTAATAATTAGCTATATTGCAGCTTCGTCAATGAGAGAATGAGAAAAATTTAGGGTGATTCGGACGAGTTCATCTTCGCTTCTATACCTTGTAAAATTTTGCAAAGTAATAATAACAGAAGAATCATTCTATTGTCATTAAGAATTATTCACTTAAAAAAAATGAAAAACATCATTTCTTTTTAAAAAACTGGGGTGGCCTAATAATTATGGCCAGAAGTGTATATTATGGCATTAAAGACAAATTTTCTTTTAATAAAATCGGCCATGCCAAATTTTAAAATAAAAGTAACAGTCGACCGGTTTCGTCCCCTCTAACCAGAACTGTCAAACGGGAAAAATTTAAAAAAAAGAATATCTGATATAGTTAGTGTGAACTGGTTCTCCGTTTTGGCTAGAGTACACTCGTTATTCCATCTAGAGGTGTTAGAGACGCTGTCTATCAGGTCCAGGCAGCCCTCACTGTGTAAACAAAGAAAATGTTTGTTTCGGCTTGCTCGACTGGGTCTCTAGCATCTTTAGAAGTAACATTTTTTATTAAAAATAAAAATATCCCCTTTCCGATCATTCATAAAAATAATAATAATAGAAATAATCAAAATAAAAAAAAACTTAAAAAATGTCTAAATGTTGGATAATTTTTGTCTTCATTATCAGCTGAAATTGAAGCCAAAATACGATCTTTAGAACGGCTCATGACTAAACATAATATACATTCACTGTCTGTTATAGTTAACAATATATTCAGAAAATTATCTGCTACCTCGATACCCTATATATATATATATATATATATATATATATACAAGTATGGGTGGAATAATATTCCCCATCCAAAGAAACACTATTTTTAAAAAAGTGCTCAATACAAAGTAGAGCTAATAATAATAATAATATTTATTAATAAATTATAACATTGATATGTTATAATATCACTACAAAAGTAGCTATTTTGTTTCGACACTTTTTGTGTCTTTTCAAGTGATGTTGTTATTTCGAAATAACAACATCACTTGAAAAGACACAAAAAGTGTCGAAACAAAATAGCTACTTTTGTAGTGATATTATAACATATCAATGTTATTAATATTAATAAATTATTATTATTATATATATATATATATATATATATATATATATATATATATATATATATATATCACCATATGCAAGCCAGTCTATCGCCACTGGTTCGCAGGGAGTTAAATAGGAAGAAAGTTGTGAGAAAGAGTAACAGGTTACAGGGCGTGTCAGGAAGTGGGAAAGGGAAGGCTTAGAGGAGTGGTCGGAGTAAGGTTTAGGAGAGACAGCAAAAAGGCAACGTTTATTAAGAGAAACAAAGAACAGGACAATTTGTAGAGCAAATATCGCCTATATCCTGAAAGGACAGGGTACATAATAGAAGAAGAAAAATTAGCTTGAGTAAATGAAACACGTACAAGGTTTAGGAGAGATAGCACAAAGGCAACATTAATTAAGAGCGACAATAAATTATCGATACTGAATGAACATGGCACACATAAAGAAGAATAGGAAATTAGAAAATTTAAAACATATAGAAATAATAAATGAGGAAGCAAATGAGAACCTTTAAGGTTCTTCTTTCACCTGCCGTGTCCATTCAGGACGTAGGGTCCTTGGTCCTCCACATCTTACTGTTTCTTGTCGCGCTTAATAAATGTTTTAATTTAGCTATTTCTCACATATCCCTTTTCTACCATCCATTTACTGAAGCTCATTCTTCTTATTGTAAATGCCGTGTGCCTTCAGGACGTATGCGACCGTGGCCGTCCGCATCTTTCCGTCACTTGTAGATCTTAATTTTGTGCTCAAATTCATCAAGTATGTTACGTTCTGCTTTCCTCTGTTCTTCTGTCTCACATTTTGTCCCTTGAGTATCAAGTTTTTCAAACCCTCTTTCCTCATCACGTGCCCCAGAAACCCCAACTCTCTTTTTCTCATGTTAAATGTAATTTTCCTTTTTGCTTCCATTCTCTCTAAAACCTTGTTGCTCACATGGTCGTCCATGGTATCCTCAGCTTCAGAACCAAGAATCAAATCAGAAATCTTGTGTTTATACTGAGATATTGACAGAGAGTTATTTGATAGTCGATCAAAGACGCAGATTTTAGCGAAAATAAAATAAAATGGTAGCAATTTCTTTTTATGTTGATATTAGTATTTACATACTTCACTTATATCTCGAGTTTTATTTTTTTTTTAAATCATATCACCCCGAGCAAGGCGGTAACGCCACTGAAGCGCAGGGAGCTACGTAAGTGTGAAAAGATTGGAAAAGAGAAAGCCGGAAACCACATCCTAAACAGGGAACAAGGGATGAGCCTCTTCACCTGTTCAATAGACGTGGGTGGAGTGTGAACCGGGCGACAGTTTAGTCTATCTACTTTTTAATATATTGAGAGGATTACTGAATTCGCATTTTCCCTCTGAGAGTGTCTTTCTATGTTTTCTTTCTTTCTTTTTTTTCATTTTTGGTTTTGTTCATACGTTTTTCGCTCTTATTTTATTGCTTTTAGACATATTCATTTTTTCCTCAATATTTCTTTTTGCTTTCTTTTCTCTTGAAAATTATTTTATTTCCAACAGTTTTTCTATTTATTAATTTTATTAATTTTCTTAATTTCATTCGATTTTCTGTATTGCTTCTTTTCTTTATTTTTTATTTTTGTATTTTTCTTTCTTTTCTTTTTTTTCGTATTTTTTCTTAAATTTCCTTCATTCGCTTTTTCTATTGCTTTTTAATTTATTAATTTCTTTTTATTTGTTTTTTTCTTCCAAATATTTTTAGTCTTTTCTTCATCGTTATACTTCTTCGTCAATTTCTTCCTTTATTTTTCGTGCTTTCCTTCCTTATTTGCTTATTCATCCATTCTTTGTTCTTTATGTTATTTATTTCTTCTCACTCTCTTAGTTTCATTCGTTTTTCTTTCTTTCTTTCTCTCCTAAACCTTGTACGTAATTCATTTACTCAAGCTAATTTTTCTTCTTCTATTATGTACCCTGTCCTTTCAGGATGTAGGCGATATTTGCTCTACAAATTGTCCTGTTCTTTGTTTCTCTTAATAAACGTTGCCTTTTTGCTGTCTCTCCTAAACCTTACTCCGACCACTCCACTAATCCTTCCCTTTCCCACTTCCTGACACGCCCTGTAACCTGTTACTCTTTCTCATAACTTTCTTCCTATTTAACCCCCTGCGAACCACTGGCGATAGACTGGCTTGCATATGGTGATATGATTGTATATATATATATATATATATATATATATATATAGAGAGAGAGAGAGAGAGAGAGAGAGAGAGATAGGGTATCGAGGTAGCAGATAATTTTCTGAATATATTGTTAACTATAACAGACAGTGAATGTATATTATGTTTAGTCATGAACCGTTCTAAAGATCGTATTTTGGCTTCAATTTCAGCTGATAATGAAGACAAAAATTATCCAACATTTAGACATTTTTTTAATTTTTTTATTTTGATTATTTTTATTATTTTTTTTATGAATGAGCGGAAAGGGGATATTTTTATTTCCAATAAAAAGTGTTACTTCTAAAGATGCTCATATTTCTCTGGAATTTATTTTCTTTATTTCCAATATTTTTATATTTAACCTTTCTTTCTTTCTTTCTTTCTTTCTTTCTTTCTTGTACCTTTTTGTCTTTATTAAAACTTTATTTCTTTCTTTATTAATTTTTCTTGTTATTGTTCTTCCGTTTTTTATTCTCTCCCTTTTAAATCTTTTAAAACACAATCATTCTTTCTTTATTAACATTCTTCTTCTTCTTTTTGTTCTTTCTTTCTTCGTTTATGTCTTTCTTTTTTAACTTAATCATTCTTTTTTATTAACATTCTTCTTCTTCTTTTTGTTCTTTATTTCTTCCTTTTGCATTTCTCTTTTAACCCTGTCTTTCTTTCTTTATTAGTTTTCTTCTTCTTTCTGTTCTTTCTTTCTTCGTTTTGCCTTTCTTTTTTTAAGGCAATTTTTCTTTCTTTATTAATTTTCATCTTCTTTCTGTTCTTTCGTTTTTCGTTTTCTTTTCATGTTTAACCCAATCTTTTCTCTTTATTAGTTTTCTTCTTTTTTTCTTTCTTTTTTCGTTGTGCCTTCCTTTTTTAATCCAATTTTTCCTTCTTCATTAATTTTCTTCTTCTTTTTGTTCTTTCTTTCTTAGATTTGCTTTTCTTTTTAAACACAATCTGTTTTTCTTTATTAGTTTTCTTCTTTTTGTTCTTTTTTTCTTTGTTTTGCCTTTTTTAACACAATCTTTCTTTTTTATTAATTTTCTACTTTTTTGTTTTTTCTTTCTTCGTTGTACCTTTCTTTTGTAACTTAGTTTTTCTTCATTCATTATATTCTTCTTCTTTTTTTATTCTTCGTTTTCTTTTCTTTTTAACCTAATTTTTCTTTATTAATTTACTTCTTTTTTTCTTTCTTTCCTCGTTTATGTCTTTCTTTTTTAACTTAATCATTCTTTCTTTATTAATTTTCTTCTTCTTTTTATTCTTTCTTTAATAGTTGTGCCTTTCCGTTTTAAACCAATCTTTCTTTCTTTACTAATTCTCTTCTTTTTGTTCTTTCTTTCTTCGTTTTACTATTCTTTTTAAACCCATTTTTTTCTTTATTAATTTTCTTCTTCCTTTTGTTCTTTCTTTCTTCGTTGTGCCTTCCTTTTTTAATCCAATTTTTCTTTCTTCATACAATTTCTTCTTTTTGTTCTTTCGTTCTTAGTTTTGCCTTTCTTTATTAATCCATTCTTTTTTCTTAATTAGTTTTCTTCTTCTTTTTGTTCTTTTTGTCTTCGTTTTGACTTTCCTTTATAACCAAATTTTCTTTCTTTATTAATTTTTTCTTCTTTTTCTTCTTTCTTTCTTTGTTTTCTTTTTTAAACAATCTTTCATTCTTTATTAATTTTCTTCTTTTTGTTCTTTCTTTCATCATCGTACCTTCCTTTTTTAATCCAATCTTTCTTTCTTCATTAATTTTCTTCTTCTTTCTTTTCTTTCTTTCTTCGTTTTGCCTTTCTTTTTTAACCCAATTTTTCTCTCTTTATTAATTTTCTCTTTCATTTTGTTCTTTCTTTCTTCATTGTGCCTTTTTTTAAAACCAATCTTTCTTTCTTTTTTAAATTTTTTCTTCTTTTTGTTTTTTCTTTCTTAGTTTTGCTTTTCATTTTAAATAAATCATTATTTCTTTATTAGTTTATTTTTTCTTTTTGTTCTTTCTTTCTTCGTTTTCTTTTTTTAATCAAATTTTTCTTTTTTATTAATTTTCCTCCTCTTTTTGTTCTTTCTTTCTTTGTTGTGCCTTCCTTTTTTAAACTAGTTTTTCTTTATTCATTATATTCTTCTTCGTTTTGTCCTTTCTTTCTTCGTTTTCTTTTCATTTTAATCCAACTTTTCTTTCTTTATTAAGGTTATTCTTCTTTTTTGTTTTTCCTTTCTTTATTGTGCCTTTCTTTTTAACTTAATTTTTCTTTCTTTATTCATTTTCTTCTTTTTGTTCTTTCTTTCTTTGTTTTGCTTTTCATTTTTCACTCGAATTTTCTTTTTTAGTAATTGTCTTTATTTTTTTGTTCTTTCTTCGTTTGCCTTTCTTTTTTAACCCAATTTTTCTTTTTTTATTTATTTACTCCTTTTTGTTCTTTCTTTCTTCGTTGTGTCTTTTTTTAAAGTAATTTTTCTTTCTTTATTAAGTTTCTTCTTCTTTCTTTCTTTCTTTCTTTCTTTGATTTCTTTTCATTTTTAATTCAATCATTTTTCTTTATTAGTTTTCTTCCTCTTTATGTTCTTTCTTTATTCGTTGTGCCTGTCTTTCTAAACCCAATTTTTTCTTCTTTATTCGTTTTCTTCTTTTTTGTTCTTTCTTTCTTTCTTTCTTTCTTTCTTTCTTTCTTTCTTTCTTTCTTTCTTTGTTTTGCGTTTCTTTTTAACCCAATCTTTCTTTCTTTAGAAATTTTCTTCTTTTTTGGTCTCTTTTTCTTCGCTTTGCCTTTTTTTTTAATCCAATTTCTCTTTCTTTATTAATTTTCTTTTTCTTTTTCTTTTTGTTCTTTCTTTCTTTTTTCTTTTTTTCTTCATTTTGCTTTTCTTTTGTTACCTAATCTTTCTTTCTTTATTAACTCTTTTTGTTCTTTCTTTCTTTGTTTTGCTTTGCTTTTTTAACCCAATTTTTCTTTCTTTATTAGTTTTCTTGTTTCTTTTGTTTTTTCTGTCTTCCTTTTCTCTCCTTTTTTAACCCATTCTTTCATTATTTATTAATTTTTCTTTTTCTTTTCTTTAGTCTTTTGTTTCTTTCATTAATGGAAAATTACAGTCTGTCATTGATACAAATAATAAAGAAAGAAAGAATGGGATAACCATTCTTTACTTTTTTATTAATATTCTTCACTCTTTTTTCTTCTCCATTTTCTTTCTTTTTTTTTCATTCTCTTTTTGTTCATTTCTGTCTTCGTTATTTACTCATTTTATTTTTCTCTTTCTCCATGAGTCTTCTTCCCTACATATCACACTGTCTTTCTTCTACCGACCGCCTGACTTTTAAATCTCCAACAATTTTATAATTTAACCAATGGGTTTTTATTTATTTTTTGTTTTTTTTTTCATTTGTTTTACTCTTTTTTTATTCCTCTATATTTATTTGATTTTTGCTCACTTTATTTCCAAATTCAGTCAAGAGCTTAAGGTAGACTACATACGTCTTCCCATTTCTCGGCCGACGATCGAACACCTGTCAGAAAGGGGTCTTAGCCACTCTACCACAGTGATGTGGTCGGCCGTCATAAAAATAAATAGACTTCCAAGCGTTTATATTTGCAACTGTCTCTCTGATCGGATCGAGTATATTTACACTCAATCTCGTGTCATTTATCGACGCCATAATAACAGTCACGGCCGTCATAGATTTAACCACATTAATTCTTTCGTAAATAATTCGGTATGGCTCGGGTTAAAATGCATTCAGAACCAATATTTATATTCATTTGGAAATTTCCTTTAGAACCGTCTGCTTTTTAGATATTCATTTCCTTTTTCCGTTTTCCAAAGAGGAAATGAAAAAGGATCAAGTAACATTTAAGTTATAGCAACAATTATATATATATATATATATATATATATATATATATATATATATATATTCTCTCCTTCTGTTATATATATATATACGCACTCACACCATGATTGAGCACCACTCTGGATGAAATGGTAGACTTTGAAAAAACAGTAGCTACTCTAGCATCTACGCATCGTTCATTCAGTAATGGATTAGAACACTCTTAGTTACTGGCGTATGCTTACATGGTATATCACACGCTAAAATTCTGCCTTTTTTTACCGTGCGCTCATAGCTTAGAGGTAGAATCGCCGACTGATATCAATTCAGACGGGTTTCAATCCTGGCTAAAAGCAATCGGATGTCTAACCGTACTGATGAGCTGTGATACAGCAAAACAGATCTGTCTACGGATGACTATATATATATATATATATATATATATATATATATTATTTCTGCCTCAAGTAAGGCAATACAGACACTGATGCGCACTGGGAGGTGCTACATAAGCGTAAAAATTTAAACAAGAGGAGAGTAATGAGAAAGACGGACCAGTTACAGGGGGTGTCAGAGAAAGATCAAGAGAAGGATGGGAACACAGGTGTGAAGACAATTGCGAAGGTAGAGAGAAAGGAAAAAGACAACATATACAGGGTGATGTTGAAAAAACTGGAATCAAGTGGATAAGAGATGGGTATTGACATTGCATTTAAAGTCCTGGATGTTGTAACCGTCAGAGAAGCAAGTATACGGAAAGGAGTTCCACAGGCGGGAAGTGCGAGAAAAGAAGCTAATAGAGTAGAATTATCGGCAGTATTTGGTTAATCTAACTGTAAATGGGTGGGTCCTTGTTGCTAGTCGGGTTGCACGAGTAAATTCTTTTGGCGGAAGCACCAGTAACTTAGGTCTTTTGGAGAAGCCATGAAAATATTTGTAGAATAGACAGAGAGAAGCCACATCTTGCCGGTGAAAAAGTGGCTGGTGTCGAGCTGACCTATCATGTTACAGAGTCTCCTGCGGAGCCTCTCGAGAACACTGAGATATGACCAGATATGACAGTAGTATTCGATATATAACAGAAGAAGCAAAATAAATCGAGAGTGAAGGCATCACAACGACGCCTTAACAAAACTTCGTGGTTGACATAACTCTGCTCAGTTAAGTCACGAACCATTCAACATTATGGAGGGTGCTAAGTGATATAATTTAATACATCACAAATAAAAATGAGCAAATGCAGTTGTTGATTTTTAATAATGCAAATAAAATTACATCATTTCAGTTTACCATAATTTAACTTCACTTCTGATATATTTTAAAAATGTTTTTAGAATTAATTTTTAGAGTGTTTTAGTAAGTTTTTAATACGCGCGCGCCCACACACACACGCGCACACATTATATATATATATATATATATATATATATATATATATATAAATTTCATTAAAAACTACTGACAAAGTTTTTGTCTGTATTTCTGAGATGAGATACCATTTACACTATTTACATTATTTGAACTATTGTCCTCATCTTTGTTGCAATTTGTACAACTTTTCGCCTATTGTACGCTCCGGCCTTCTTCAGGTGCTAGGAATTTCGAACCGAACTCTTTATTATAATTATTCGAAATTCCTAAAAACTGAAGAAGACTAGAGCGTACAACGGCCGAAACGTCGTAAAAATGACAACAAATAAGATGACAGTAGTCCGAATAACGTAAATAGTGACAAAGTGCTTTAATCAACATTTTTTTGTTCTTATAGTTTTCTTTTCTGGATATAAATAATAGAGAACTTTTCCAAATCTTCTGTATTCCCAGGCGATTTCGGCTATTCTTTTAGCCATTATCAAGGCTGATTTTGTTTTTTTTATTTTTAACAAAATGTATAGCATTTTTATGTATATTTCTAGAGTTATAAGAACTTTTTATTTTCGAAACATGGTCAGAAAATTGCGCAAGGATATATAAAAAATTTAACTTCTTTTAAAATATTAGTGTCTGATTATTTGTATTAAACTTTTTTCATTCAGCTCTCTCCATATATATATATATACTTGCAGTATAGCCCTGCGTTGCTCGGGTGTAATGAAAGCTTTAAAACTAATCCATATTCCTGGATCTCAGATTCTTTGGACGTTGGCACGAAAGACTAAAAAGCAATAGTTGTTTCCAGTTAAAGCGAAACCGTAGACTGAAAGACAAATGAATGGATGTAAGTCAAATTTTGATTTCCTCGTATCGATATCAAATAGGTGTTTTCGTCGTAAACTGAATTTTGAAGGCTAAATAAGTCCTCTGAGTAAATGGTATCATGGCTGAGACTAAGAACTGCAATTTTACCTACTTAGAGTCAAGCCCGAAGCAAAAACTAAAATAAAAGGGCTGAAAAAATACAGACATACAGGCAGATAAACAGACACACACACAAGCATCTTGCCTTGTATATATATATATATATATATATATATATATATATATTATCGATTTTCTGCACTATTGTAAGAAATGCAACCTTGAAACTTCTGAATATCGTTTCTTATGCCTTTGTCTATGAGGGTATCAAATTTGATTAAAATCGGACTATTCCTTCTATAACCCGAATTTTTTGATTATCGATTTTCGATATTTATCTGGGGTAGATCGACACAAAACCTAGCTAAGAACACTCGCAGACGCTTATAGTACAACTGTGTAAATTTTCAATAAAATCGGTTCAGCCGTTTCGGAGTCTATAAGTATCGGACATACATACACACGGACACACACAAACAAAGTTCCATTTATAAATAAGTTTATATATATATATATATAAATATATATATATATATATTCCGAAAACTACATTTTGTTGAATTCATTTATATATATATATATTTGGCTCTGTCAAATCGATAATACTATTTACATCGATGTCTCCACCTGGATCATTTTTAATATTGATAAAATTAATATTAATAGGATCTGCTTTTTTTTTTCATAATCATATCGCCTTAAGAAAGACATTTCCTGCCACTATTTTGCTGGGGGTTATATAAGAGAAAGTTATGAGAAAGAGTGACAGGTTATAGAGGGTGTCAGGAAGTGGATAAGAGAAGGATGAGAATACTGATGAGAGTAGAGTGGATGGAGAAAGGAGCGTTAGAGAGAGGATGCAGGTTAGTGAGATAGGAGAGGATTATTGACTTTACATAATATTTTTTATAATCATATCGCCCCAAGCAAGGCATTTTACTGCCATTGTTTTGCAGGGTGTTACATACAGAGAAAATTATGAGAAAGAGTGACAGGTTATAGGAGGTGTGAGGAAGTTGGTAAAAGAAGGATGAGAATACTGATGAGAGTGGAATGGACGAAGAAAGGAGCATGAGAGAGAGGATGCAGGTTAGTGAGATTAGTGAGATAGGAGATGACTATTGACTTTACATTTAAATTCTTAGAGATTGTAGGTGTCGGGAAAGCAAGTAAATGGAATGGAATTCTACAAGCGGGAAGTGCGAGAAAAGAAGCTGTTGGAGTAGAATTTCCCTTTACAATTTATTGGCTTCAGAGTAAAATTGTGGGACCTAGTTGTTAATCTTGTCATCGAGTAAATTTATTTATAGGGGGCACCAGTGAGCATAAACAGTGGAAGTATATGTAGCTTATTGGGATTTTTCTTATACTAGCCCTTTTTTGTAGTACAATTAAGTCGTTTATAGATATCATTGTCCTTCTATCGAGCGCCCATACCTCAGAGGTAGAATCGCCGCGTGATATGAATTCGGTCGGGTTTTTATCCTGGTTAAAAGCTATCTGATGTCTAACTCTACTGATGAGCTCTGATACAACTAAGTAGATCTGTCTGCGGATGAATTACCGTTTCTTGTTTGGTTGAGAATTATATTGTAAAAAATTATTTTGTAAAAAATATCTATGACTCTGCACTAAAAAAATCTGGCCATAAAAAGATTTTACAAAATAATTCTCAACCAAACACTCAAACAAAAAAGGATAATAGAAAATGAAACATTATCTGGTTCAACCCACCATTTAATTTAGAGGTAAAGAACAAAATAGGACAAACATTTTTTAAACTGATAGGTAGACACTTTCCAAAAGTATCAGAACTAAACAATTTTTTCAACAGAAACACAATCAATCTAAGTTATATTTGCTCTAGTAATTTAGATAGTTTCATAAAAAGCAAAACGCCAGAAACTTAAATAGGAGTGCACAAAACAATACCACTAATAAAGAATGCAACTGCAGGGACAAAAATAAGTGTTCACTTCAAGGACTTTGCAACACAAAGAAGTCATTTACAAGGCAAAGGCACATGACTTAAATGTCCAAAATAAAATATATGTGGGTTCAACCAATGACACCTTTAAGACCAGGTGGTTCAATCACAAGTCTACATTCAAAATAGAAAACTTAAAAAACTGTACAAAATTGGCTAGCCACGTGTGGAAATTAAAATCAAAAGATGGGAAAGACCCACACATAACCTGGAGTATAGTAAAAAACAGCCAAGTCTTACAATGGTGTCAAAATAGGTAGACTGCGCCAGGAAGAAGTTAGAGATTATGCAATTCCTAAACGAAAACGAAATATTGAATGAAAGAACGGAAATTATGACTAAATGTAACCATACTAAAAAATATCTCTTAGGTTCATACAAACATGGATAAAAATGTTATTATTCCTTGTAATTTTAAAAATTGCGCGTTCAAAAATTCCCTGGTACGTGAGCGTTAAAAAAAAGTTACGTGAGCGTTCTTAAAAAAAACAGGCAAACGGTAAAATCAGTTATTGAAAATCGCCTGAAGACACCACTCATGGTAGAAACCTGGGTCGCGTAATAATTCGTTTACAAGTGGAAAATATTAAAACATTCTACAATATAATTGTATTCAACACTTTTTTAATACAACTATGCACTGGTCTAATTTTATTATGATCAGAAACAAAGTAATTAAACAATATATATATATATATATATATATATATATATATATATATATATATGCTCAATTAGAGAGACAAACGCTTTGTGTTTATATGAATACTCTATGTCTACCCCGACATCAAGCAATTTACGATTAAAAAACGGCTACTCAAAATACATTTTATCAGAAAATCAATGAAAATACAACAACCTTGGTGCTAAGCATTATCACAACTCAACACACACACACACACACACACACACACACACACACACACACACACACACACATTCTCTCTCTCACCCAATATATATATATATATATATATATATATATATATACACGTAAACACACACACACATATCGCTCATTTAGTAAAATGAATTAGAGCACTCTGGCTATTGGGCGCGTATAATGATAATATACGCGCTAAAAAGGTCTGCCTTCTTCCACCGGACGGCCATAGCCCAGAGGTAGAATCACCGACTGACGCCAATATATATATATATATATATATATATATATATATATATATATATTTATTTACGAAGATTGGTTACAAACAACCGACAATTTCAAATGATTTGTTTGATCATTATTTTTGATCGATACACGTATTTAAGTATATATGCAGTTTTTAATTAAACGGTATTATATATTTATTTCTACCGGCCTGATTATTTACGATAATTTTTATAACGAAAATGTGTGTCATTCGGAAGGATTCGAACCTGCGAACCCTATCCACATAGTAGAGGCTATCATATGATCTGGCACGACTTAGACCTCTCGACCGCGAATAACCATCAGTTTAAACGAGGTGTCAATCAAGCCTATATAACACAATTTTCGATTCATTGCAATAACCATATCTGCTCTCAAATGTATCGTAATGTCAACAAATGTAAAGATGTTACGAAAATTAACGAATATTAACGAAACTTGGTTATAAACAATAATTTGAAATGATTTGTTTGAACATTATTTTTGATCGATACTCGTATTTAAGTAGATATTCTGTTTTTAATTAAACAGTAACATATATTTATGTCTACCGGCCTGATTATTTACGATAAATTTTTATTACGAAAATGTGTGTCGTTCGACAGGATTCGAATAACTATATCTGCTCTGAAATGTATCGTAATGTCAACAAATGTAAACATGTTACGAAAATTAACGAATATTAACGAAACTTGGTTATAAACAATAATTTGAAATCATTTGTTTGAACATTATTTTTGATCGATACTCGTATTTAAGTAGATATTCTGTTTTTAATTAAACAGTAATATATATTTATGTCTACCGGCCTGATTATTTACGATAGGTTTTTATTACGAAAATGTGTGACATTCGTTCAGACAGATGATGATTCGTAATCGAGAGGTCTAAGACGTGCCAGATCACATGATAGCTTCCACTATGTGGACAGGGGCCGCAAGTTTGAATCCTGCCGAGTGAGAGATTTTTGTAATAAAAATTAATTGTAATGAATCAGGCCGGTAGATATAAATATATAATCCTGTTTAATTAAAAGATTTATATCTACTTCAATACGAGTATCGATCAAAAATAATGTGCAATAAATCATTTCATATTATATATATATATATATATATATATATATATATATATATATATATATATATATATATACAAGTGTATAACTAACTAACAATGTACATGTGTGCATTTGTGAAGTTCTTTGTTCTATTATTCAAGATGAAATGTGTGGGTATATGCGTTCTGAAACGGCTTCCATGTCGTTATTTAAACTGTTAAAATTTAAATGTATTTGAGGATGGCCCGCAGAAAGATTGGAATTTGAAGCCATAGTTATCGATCCTATCATATCCTCGTCAAAAATCGATTGATTTTATTCTTTACATGAAGACTGTAGAATCACTTCTTGAAGGAAGCACCAAAGCGTCAAAGACATATAAGCGTCAAAAATGCGGTGAGAGGAACAAAACATCTGAAGATATCATTGATCACGTGGTTTGTCAAACGTTTTCGTTGAATTGAAATTTGCTGATGAGATTAATTCTGTTTAAACATTGAAATCTGCATATCTGTCTTAATCTCTTCGTACCTTATTCTGTTCATGTCTGATTCTCTCTCTCTCTTTCACTCTCTCTTTATATATATATATATATATATATATATATATATATTCGAATCATTTATCTATCTATTTATCTATCTTAGTCAATTTTATATCTACTAGCAGTATAGCCCGGCGTTGCTCTGGTGTAATGAAATATTTAAAACTAATCCATCGTCCTGGAGCTCAGACTCTTTGGACGTTGGCACGAAAGACTAAAAAGCAATAGTTGTTTCCAGTTAAAGCGAAACCGTAGACTGAAAGAAAAATGAATGGATGTAAGTCAAATTTTGATTTCCTCGTATCGATATCAAATAGATTATTTCGTTGTAAACTGAATTTTGAAGGCTAAATAAGTCCTCTGAGTAAATGGTATTATGTCTGGGACTAAGAACTACTATTATACCTACTTAGAGCCAAACCCGAAGCACAAACTAAAATAAAAGGGCTGAAGAAAATACAGACATACAGACAGATAAACTGAACACACACAAACATCTTGTCTTTTATATATATATATATATATATATATATATATATATATATATATTATCGATTTTCTGCACTATCGTAAGAACTGCAACCTTGAAACTTCTGAATGTGGTTTCTTATGTGTTTGTCTATAAGTCTATCAAATTTGATTAAAATCGAACCACTCCTTCTATAACACGATCTTTTCGATTATCAATTTTCGATATTTATCGGGAGTACCTCGACACAAAACCTATCTAAGAACCCTCGCAGACGCTTAGAGTACAACTGTGTAAATTTTCAAGAAAATCGGTTCAGCCATTTCGGAGTTTATAGGTAAAGGACGGACACACACACACACACACACACACACACACACACACACACACACACAAAGTTCTATTTGTAAATAAGTTTAGATTTTAATATTTAAAATATTTTTAATATTTTTTTAATATTTTTGTATGTATCATTCTCATTTTATTAAAATCTATCTATTTCATGTTTTCATATCTATCTATTTGTTTTTTATCTATCTATCTATCTATCTATCCATCTATCACAGTCTGTTAATATCTATCTCAGTTTGTTCATATCTATCTCAGTTTGTTCATATCTATCTATCTATCTATCTATCTATCTATCTATCTTAGTCTATATATAATAAAATATTTTATATCTATGTCATATATATATATATATATATATATATATATACATTTGGGCACCGATCTGTATTTTATGCAGGTTTCATTACGAATGACAAAGAAAGTATAGTTAATTTTTTTCCGTAATTTTTCATGTCATTTTATTATGTTTTTTCTTTTAAAGACCTAAATTATATAAAAAAAATGTCCAAATGTTTTGTTTATCTATGCGCTTTCGGCTATAATTTTAGCATTATCGAGAATGAATTTTATTTTACAAGTAATAGAATGTATGTCGTGTTAAGTATGTTTGTAGAGTCGTGTGCAAAATGACCTCTGTTCTGACAGATGCTGCCTGAGTTTTCGAGTTAGTTTCGTAGTTGTATAGGCGATATAATTATTTACGAAATTAGGTGGATGAAACTCACAGTTGGTCACTTGATATGTAAATTCGTAAATAATATTGTTTTGCTGTGGTTTACTTCACTAAATATTACTTACCAATATAATATTTACCAACATAATATCCGTGTTCAGAATATAAAACATAAGCATTACTTGCAAATCTTCGTTTTTTTAACGAAACATATATATATATATATATATATATATATATATATATATATATATATATATAAATATGGTCAAATAATTAAACCATATATATATTTAACCATCCTGTCCTTAATCTCAGATCATAACTGAGTATATATATATATATATATATATATTATTGTCATCCGCAGACAGATCTGTTTCGCTGTATCACAGCTCATCAGTACTGTTAGACTCCGATTGCTACACAACCCAGGCTCGAAACCCGACTCTACCTCTGGGCCACGGGGTGTTCGGTGGAAGAATATATATATATATATATATATATATATATATTACTAACCCCCACTAACACCTCAAACAAAACTAAATAAATATAAACAAAGAGGATTTCCCGTAATTTACCCACCGCCTGATTAGACATTGAAGTTTCAATGTCGAAACGAACGTACCTTCCTAGCGGATATATATAGAATAATTATGTACATGTTCTAAAATATAATTTATAACAAATATTCACAGATCTATATATTATATATCGAGCAATGTTTTAAATTAATGTTTTGGACGTTGTAAGAATTCTTCCTTCTGTATTCACTCGGATATATATATATACGAGGGCCAGTCAATAAATTAGGTGAATTTTTCAGTATAAGGATTCTAATACAGAGAGAAGCTTCTTGTTTTTAAATTTTTCAACCTAGTCTCTCAGCAGTGTCACACACTTTTCCTATCTGTGCACAAACTTCTGTATTCCCTCAGTGTAAAGACTTTGAACTGATGTCTCAGCCAATCGCTCACAGCACTTTTGACTTCATCGTCACTTTCAAACATCGTGGCTATTGCAAACGCTTTTAAGGAACCAAGCAGGTAAAAGTCTGAAGAGGCAAGGTCTGGGCTGTAAAGCGGATGAGGGAGCAGCTCCCAGCCCAGCTCGTTGATGGTCTGCACCGTTTGGGCTGCTGTGTGAGGCCTCGCGTAGTCTTCATGCAAGACGGCTCCATGTGACTGATGACCCCTATATATCTTTCTGTCTCAGCAGTTCACAGCAGTTGGCACTTCTTTCTCAAGGAATGAAATGGTGATTGTGCCCTGCATATCCCAAATAAACTGTGAGCATCACCTTCTCCTTGGACCGCTTCTTCACTGGAGAGCCTGCGTACTTCCACTCCATGGACTGCCGTTTAGAATTAGTGCCAAACCCATGCCTCGTCACATGTAACCACCTTCTTCAGAAACTCATTACCATCCTTCTCATAGCAGAAGAGACACTACTAGGACAACTCGACCTCTTCTCTTTGTGCTCTGCAGTAAGCATCTCTGGCACCCACCGGCAGCTGACCTTATAATAGACAATTTTGTGTGCTGTCCCAACAGATAGGCTCGAAGTCCTTGCAATGTCATTCACTGTCAACCTTCTGTCAGACTAAATGAAGTCATTGACTTATTCGATCACCTCAGGAGACGTCACTTCTGTAGGCATCCAAGGCCTGTCTTTATCCCCAACAATTCTCCATCCATCTTTAAACAATTAGCCCACATGTAGGCAATCTTTTGGCTGAAACATGTAGCACCATACACAGTTGGCATTCTTCTATAAATTTCAACTGGCTTGCACCATTCTGCAACCAAAAGCTTGATAACTGACCTCTGTCTAATCCTGAAGCATGTTTCTTGGTCGGCCATCTTTGTTAATCTCCCAAACTCTTAAAGTTTTTGTTTTTAATCTGCCAAAAATTTAAACCCCTTTGAAAAAGAAGTAAAAGAAAAAAAGTAAGCTTCTATCTGTATTAGAAGTCCTTATACCGAAAAATTCACCTTATTTATTGAATGACCCTCGTAAAAGTCGTTATACCGAAAAATTCACCTTATTTATTGAATGACCCTCGTAGAAATCCTTATACCGAAAAATTCACCTTATTTATTGAATGATCCTCGTAGAAGTCCTTATATCGAAAAATTCACCTTATTTATTGAATGATTCTCGTAGAAGTCGTTATACCGAAAAATTCACCTTATTTATTGAATGATTCTCGTAGAAGTCGTTATACCGAAACATTCACCTTATTTATTGAATGACCCTCGTAGAAGTCCTTATACCGAAAAATTTACCTTATTTATTGAATGATTCTCGTAGAAGTCGTTATACCGAAACATTCACATTATTTATTGAATGACCCTCGTAGAA
Source organism: Ascarosepion bandense (assembly GCA_037127315.1). NCBI lineage: Eukaryota > Metazoa > Mollusca > Cephalopoda > Sepiida > Sepiidae > Ascarosepion > Ascarosepion bandense. The sequence continues at coordinate 701,053 of JBBBDQ010001562.1, forward strand.
GTCCTTATATCGAAAAATTCACCTTATCTATTGAATGATTCTCTTAGAAGTCGTTATACCGAAAAATTCACCTTATTTATTGAATGATTCTCGTAGAAGTCGTTATACCGAAACATTCACCTTATTTATTGAATGACCCTCGTAGAAGTCCTTATATCGAAAAATTCACCTTATTTATTGAATGATTCTCGTAGAAGTCGTTATACCCAAAAATTCACCTTATTTATTGAATGATTCTCGTAGAAGTCGTTATACCGAAACATTCACCTTATTTATTGAATGACCCTCGTAGAAGTCCTTATACCGAAAAATTCACCTTATTTATTGAATGATTCTCGTAGAAATCGTTATACCGAAAAATTCACCTTATCTATTGAATGATTCTCATAGAAGTCGTTATACCGAAAAATTCACCTTATTTATTGAATGATTCTCGTAGAAGTCGTTATACCGAAACATTCACCTTATTTATTGAATGACCCTCGTAGAAGTCGTTATACCGAAACATTCACCTTATTTATTGAATGACCCTCGTAGAAGTCGTTATACCGAATCATTCACCTTATTTATTGAATGACCCTCGTAGAAGTCGTTATACCGAAAAATTCACCTTATCTATTGAATGATTCTCGTAGAAGTCGTTATACCGAAAAATTCACCTTATTTATTGAATGATTCTCGTAGAAGTCGTTATACCGAAAAAATTCACCTTATCTATTGAATGATTCTCGTAGAAGTCGTTATACCGAAAAATTCACCTTATTTATTCAATGATTCTCGTAGAAGTCGTTATACCGAAACATTCACCTTATTCATTGAATGACCCTCGTAGAAGTCCTTATACCGAAAAATTCACCTTATTTATTGAATGACCCTCGTAGAAGTCCTTATACCGAAAAATTCACCTTATCTATTGAATGATTCTCGTAGAAGTCGTTATACCGAAAAATTCACCTTATTTATTCAATGAGCCTCGTAAATTTCCGCGTTAAATAATGTGTAATTGATGAAAAATTATCACCCTTAAAAATGGTCAGTGAACTGCCTGAAAGCACTTGAAACAAAAAATTATGGATCATTTTTACATTTCTTTTTTCCAGCAAAAATAGTTATTTGAACGAGTGCTTTTTTTTGTATTTTTTTCAAAGTAATTTCTTTTACTGGACTTTAACTAAGTTAAAACTAAACACAACGCCCCTACTTTTTCTTATTTTTGTTTTCAATTGGAGTAGATAGACTAAACTATCGCCTGGTTCACACTCCACCCACGTCTATTGTACAGGTGTAGAGGCTTATCCCTTGTTCCCTGTTTAGTATGTGGTTTCCAGTTTTCTCTTTTCCAAATCTTTTCACTCCTACGTAGCCCCCTGCACATCAGTGGCGTTACCGCCTTGCTCGGGGTGATATGATTAAAAAAAATATTATTAATACTAGAAAAATTAAATAAAAAATTAATAAAATCTTCCTTAACGGTCGTTTTTAACAAAGCATGTGTTTAAAAGAAAAGAGATTGCTTCGCAAAAAAAAAAAGAAATATATATATATATATATATATTCTTCAGCAATGAATTGAGTTCTTTCGGTGACAGACGTGTGTATACACTGCTTATATACAACACGTTAAAATTTCCTTTCGCTAAATCCGTGCGTCTATGGCTTAGTGGATAGCGACTCGGACTGACACCAAATCGGTCGAGTTTCGATCCTGACCAGAAGAAAGCAGATGTGTCTAGCCACACTAATGAGCTATGATACAGCGAAACATGTTTGTATAGGGATGACTTATCTATATATATATATATATATAGATAAACTAATATATACACATAGATAAACGATGTTGAATAAAATCGTCACCCTGTTTCAAGTTTTTCCTTTTATGAGGTACCAATCAATCCTCGATAAAATCAGACAATTTCAATTTTTTTTCTTTTCAGCATTCATGGCCTTTCTCTAAATAGCAATACCTAGAAAAACAGGGTCAGTAGAACAGTCAAATAGGCAGACTCAGTGAGTGAAGACGAGCAGGAGACCTTATTAACCCTATTGTTACAATGATTAGGACGATTACTCAGAGTCTTATTTAAAAGAAAATCATATCAGAAAGTTCTAAATAGTCTGCCCCCACAGAAACTTGTCTTTGAGCTCTTTAGCAGTCTGTGGAGAACGACCCAAGACAGAAGACATCCAACCTTGCAGCTGCTATCAATTATGAGTCACAGAATAGCTGAGCCTGATCTCCTTCGTATTAGCTGTAAGAGGAGGGTTTGCTAATCTCAGCCAGCATTAAGGAAAGAAATTAATGAATTAATAGCATTTCCAGGAAGAGTCTGGATAGTTTTTAGATGTGCAATCATCTCCGGCGAACTATATTTTGCCCAATTCTCTGCTAGTGGGCCGTACCTGCGTCTGGAGAAAGACCAGACAGGAACATTCCAAGTAGTACCTGGAGCTGTCGGACACGCTGTGTTTTCCATGATGGTCTAAGGAGCGATTTAGATCACTGCTTGTTTGCTCTTGTTCTGTAGACTATATTAGCAACGTTATAGCTGAAAATATATTTCAAAACCTTCAGAAAGAACGTCTGCTCATCTTTAGGCGAAGGACGTACATTTCCTGCAATAAAATGAAGAAGGATATCATATATTTGATGGTGAAAAAATCCTATATTTTTATGTTTCATATACTTAATGTTAAAAAACATCACGTTTTATGGTAAAGAAAAACCAATATTTATTTGATGGAAAAGGACGTGAGATTTGCAGACAGTGAAGGATATAATACATATCATATAGCAGAACGGCAAAGGGTATCGCATATCTCAAGTTGAAGGGTAGTATATATTTCAGAGTGAATGAAATCGAATATTTCATGGTGAAGAACATGTTACTTTTTGGCAGATATCGAAGGACACCATACATTTTATGCAAGGCAGCGATCCATGCTATGCAGAATAAATGCAAGACTGGAGCAAAATGTGATCTGAATTTTAATATGGGCAAGTCAGTAACTGGCCATAAACCCTATTAAACATGTAGACCTCTGTTAGAAATGGTAAGAAAACATTTCTCACGAAGATACACTTTAAATTCTGCATTCATCATTGTATTAGGTTGGAAATCTCTCATTTGATGCCCGTGAAAGTTAAGGATATTATCGTTGTTCTCACTATTATAATAACGACCGTTGTGTATTTATTTGTATTAGTTGGATCTTGTCCTTAAAAATGACGGCAACATATTTACACTAACGCCCATAATTATTAGGTCACCCCAGTGTTTAAAAAATGATTTATTTCAGACTATTTTTAGTACTTATTGCCAAGTGAATAATCGTAAATGAAAATAGAATGATCATTTTGTTAATACTGCACAATAACATGTACATCAAAGGAATTTATAAAGATTGAATAATATTATATTGAAGTTTTAAATATTGAATTTATAAATATTGAATAATAATTATATTGACGTTTCATCAATAAAGGAATGAAAAACTCTAGGATGATTCGGACAAGTTCATCTTTGCTTTCTTGCCTTGTAAAATTTTGCAAAGTAATAATAAAAACAAAATTCTATTTTCATTTGGCAATAAATACGAAAAATAGCATGAAACACATAATTATGGCCGGTAGTGTATATCGATATGCTGTCTGTACTATATATTGATGTACCAACTATTGAGTATCTTACACTAATATATAAGAAACAAGGAACACTTCAAACCCATAAGCGTGAGGGTATATATATACGAGTATCGGGTACGTATGGATGGAATAATATTCCTTATCCAAAGAAACACTATTCTCAAAAAGTGCTCAATGCAAATTAGAGCTAATAATATTAGGTTGTCACAAAAATTCGTAAAGATTTGCGAAATGGGTCTATCTGGTCCAGCACAATCGAGACAAGCGATGGGTTCAGAAAGAGCAAAAGACACCGTCGGTTACAAAACAAGATCGATTCGGCAAGAAAGTCATGTTGTGTGTTTGGTGGAACTTTGAAGGAATCGTGCATTTTGAGTTGGTTCCGAATGGTCGTGCCATCAGTGCCAAACTTTACTGTCAGCAACTTGAGCTGGTCTACGAAAGGTTGAAGCAAAAGTACCCGGCTCTGATCAACCGAAAGCGCACTTTGATGCAGCAGGACAATGCCAAGCCACACACCGCCAGAAAGACCAAAGATAAGTTTGAAGAGCTGGACGGCGTTGAGGTTCTGCCACATCTAACCTACAGTGCTGACTGTGCTCCATCAGATTACGGCCTTTTCAGCTCAATGCAACACTTTCTGAAGGACCGCCCATTCGACTCGTTTGATGAAGTCGAGGAAGCGTGTCAAGAATTCTTTGATTCGAAGCCGGCTGAATTGTACTTTGACCAGATCCGAAAGTTTGCAGGTCGATGGCAGAAAGTCTTGGAAAAGTATGGTCTTTATTTTTAGCTATAACTTTTGTTGGTTATGCGAGTAAAATTTCAATTTATTGCAAGTGTTTACCAACGTTTGGGACAACCTACTATTTATTCAGAAATTATAACATTGATATGTTATAATACCACTACAAAAGTAGCTATTTTGTTTCATCACTTCTTGTGTCTTGTGAAGTGATGTGGTTTATTTCAAATTGAAGGGTTTTAAAAGTGTTGTAGTGTTATAACATATCCATGTTATAATTTCTGAATATATATATATGTAAAAGCACAAAAAAATTGTCACCTTAACTGAGAAGGTTTGTGCTAACTTCGAAGTGCTGTAAGGACACCGTTATGATGTTCTCAGTCGTCAAGGCTGGTTTGCAAAACAGACCTGGTGAGTGATCAAGGTTCTATGTCAAACCTGATATTTTGATATCTATTATTTATTATTAAATTTACTTGTGTTTATGCGTGCATTCGGTGTTTGATAGTTTATTTTTTTTACTGAAGTTGTTTATTAATTTATATATTTCGGCATTTTGTTCATTTGTTCTTTTCTGGGTGGTTGGTTGTTCTATTTATGTAATGTTTCCTCTACACATAATTTCCGTATTTTGTACGAGAGAATCATTAAGGTAATTTGTATAATTAATATCAAATTTTACAGCAAACGTTAATGGCTTATAAACTCCACATTTAAATTTACATTTATGCAAGGGTCATTCAATAAATAAGGTTAATTTTTCGGTAAGTAATTCTACGAGGGTCATTCAATAAATAAGGTGAATTTTTCTGTATAAGGACTTCTACTAGGATCATTTAATATATAAGGTGAATCTTTCGGTATAAGGATTTCCACTAGGGTCATTTAATGAATAAGGTGAATTTTTTGGTATAAGGATTTCTACGAAATAAATGAAGGGAATTTTTCGATATAAGGACTTCTATGAGGGTCATTCATTAAATAAGGTGAATTTTTCGGTATAAAGACTTCTACGAGGATCATTCAATAAATAAGGTGAATTTTTCGGTATTATGACTTCTACGAGTGTCATTCAATAAATAAGGTAAATTTTTCTGTATAAGGACTTCTACTGGGATCATTTAATATATAAGGTGAATCTTTCGGTATAAGGATTTCCACTAGGGTCATTTAATAAATAAGGTGAATTTTTTGGTATAAGGATTTCTACGAGGTCATTCAATAAATAAAGGGAATTTTTCGATATAAGGACTTCTATGAGGGTCATTCATTAAAGAAGGTGAATTTTTCGGTATAAAGACTTCTACGAGGATCATTCAATAAATAAGGTGAATTTTTCGGTATAAGGACTTCTGCGAGTGTCATTCATTAAATAATGTAAACTTTTCGATATAAGGACTTCTACGATGGTCATTCCATAAATAAGGTGAATTTTTCAGTATTAGGACTTCTAATACAGATAGAAGCTTCCATTTTATTAATATTTATCCTTTATTTTTTTCAAAGGGATTTAATTTTTTTTTTTTTTTTTTTGCAGATTGAAAAAAAGATGTGAGTTTTGGAGATTAACAAAGATGGCCAACCAAGAATCATGCTGCAGGATTGAACAGATTTCAGTTATCAAGTTTTTGGTTGCTGAAGGGTGCAAACCAGTTGAAATTCATAGGAGAATGTCGACTGTGTATAGTGCCACACGTTTCAGCCAAAGAAATATCTACAAGTGGGCTAAATTGTTTAAGGAAGTTTGAAAGTGACGATGAAGTTTAAAAGTGATGTGAGCGATTGGCTGAGACATCAGTCCAAAGATTTTTACGCTGAGGGAATACGGAAGCTTGTACACAAATGGAAAAACTATGTGACACTGCTGGGAAATTACGTTGAAAAAAAAGGAAGCTTCTATCTGCATTAGAAAAAATCACCTGATTTATTGAATGACTCTTGTAATTAAATTTTTAAAATAAAGGCTAAATTTGGTTAATTTTAAATTAGTTTTCAATAAATCTTTACATTTAAAAAACTATATCTAAATAATTTTTATACTTTTGCTATCAATTCTTATTCATCAACAATATTTCTTTTCGTTTTTTCTATCGATATTTACATAATTTCAAAAACCATGTATTCCATAACGGAAATGCCACAAAATTTGACAACACCTTGTAAATATAGATGGCGTATTCAATTCTTTGTTCAACTGATTCAACTGGTTATATCTTTAGCATTACGAGTCATTAGTCCCACTGGGGCTTGCCTTGGGATGAAAATCCGAAATACAAATTGCAAGTACACAACCAGGAAATAAAACAAACCAAAAAATAGTGCCAGTTCTCATAAATTTTCTCAACATCAGATTTCTAACTCTGGATAGATAATCTAAAGTAGAAATTACCATTAGCAGGAATGGTTAGATTGAGAAAAGATTTTATGATTTCAATGTGTAGATGTTGACGAGGACCGTGAAAATGATCGCATTTGCCCCGGGCATTTTCATAACGGAATTTATAAATGAAATGAACGGTGATAGATAAAAATTTTATAATATATACACGGGATGTTCTTTTATTAGGAGAGTGCAAAAGGCAACAGTAAAGTGAATATTAGTGCGGGTGTAGGGCAATACACACATAAACACACACTCACACACACGCACACACGCACACACACATTATGTGTATATATATATATATATATATATATATATATATATATAGGATACTCAACTGGGTAGATAGCATAGCTATTTATTTATTGTAATTAGGCAACCGTAACGGTAATGGATATGAAGTGTAGAGAGCTAGTTAATGTTTCTTTTGCTCGGCCTTGTGTCAGACTTAACCGAACTCTCTACAGCTTACAAGTTTTATATTGAATTAGCATAATCAAACTTATCATCAGAAGGTTGGTTGTCGGCAGTTTGGTATATGTGGATTACTGTCGAAGAGTGAAATAATAAAATATATATTTTGAATGTTTAAATAGAACTTTATTATAAGAAAAGACTAAAAGGAATTCGTAGAAATGTTCAGTGAGAAAGTTAAGGTATCAACAGTTCGTACAAAGTGTTCTAGTGGTAACTGTTGAGAGAGATTAGGAGAAAGAGATAGAGAACCCTGTCCGGGTCACTTGAAGTTGAGAGTTACATTTCAGTGTGTGTCAGCTAACCGCCTCCTCTGACTAACTACCGTGACAGATTAGAGACCATCCTTAAATATTGACCCAGTCATGTGGGGTGGCTCCGGCAAGGAATTTTTTCTTTAGCTGTGGAAAAACCGTTTCTTTGACGTATTTTGAATTTTTAGATTTGACGACCAATCAGGATCTAGTGTTCCGCTACAGGTCCGTAAAAGGAATTAGATATTTATTTATTTTTGGTTTACCTCCGGAACTTCTGCATGAAGCCCAGATGGGCAAATACCAGTTTTGGTCATTTGCTTTCTGGATCTCTGAGGGCAAACATCCGGTCCCTCGCTTGCTCGGTATCAACACAGACAAAAACGCAAGGAAATCCAGATAAACTAGTATAAGTACAGCGATAACTTAATTTAAATTAATTCCTATTGAATATTTTATGTAATTCCGAGTTTTTAGGGAAGTGCTTATTAATTAATTTATAAAACATATAAACTCTATTTTGGAATTTACTTCTAAATAAAACGGTGGGTTGAGCCAAATAATGTTTCGATTTCTAGTATCATTTTTCAATTGTTTGTTCTACTGGGGTTTGTATACTAATTTACCTTTAGAGCCACTATCATTTTAGGTTTTTTCATAATTTTTTTCCTTTCATCGAATATTGTTTTGTGAGAAATCTTTGTGATAATCTGTGTTCTATTCCTTTAGGGATGTGTTTGATTTTGCTAGTAGGATGATTAGATCTAGTGTTTACGTACTTTAAAATTGTATTTGTTTTTATATATCGGAATACGCAGTCAGTTTGTAGATTAAATTCTATATCTAAGTATTAGACGCCTTGTTTTATTTATTTCTACTTTTATTTTAAAATCGAGAATTTTGAATAGTTTGTAAAGCATTTTTCTAATTTTGCCATTTGCTCTTCTGTTGTGCGGCGCTATTAATCCGTCATCTCTGAAAAATCCCTGATTATCTATCTATCTATCTATCTATCTATCTATCTATCTATCTATCTCAGTCCGTTCATATCTATCTATCTATCTATCTATCTATCTATCTATCTATCTTGTTTTATATATATATATATATATATATATATATATATATATATATAATTAAATTTATTTTTATATAAAATTAATTTAATTTACATTGCGACACGGATTGAAACATGGAAATTTCTGTGTCACATTGTAGGTTAAATTTATTTTAAGTAAAAAGCAAATTTAATTATAATTGTATTTTGCTCTATGATATGTATTGCATTGTGGACTTAAAAAAATGAAATGCCAAAGATCTCGGAATTGTAAAACTGTTGTTTCGCCTTACCTGGAGATATATATATATATATATATATACATATATATATATATATATATATATATATATATATATATATATATATATATCCTTGGGGATGTG
>JBBBDQ010001562.1:715000-752500 GCA_037127315.1 Ascarosepion bandense
TTTAAAATTTAAATTTAAAATGCAAAATATTAAAAATGCATGGAGAAAGAAATGAAAGAGGCGTAACTCATAAAACGTAAATATTCAAAATTTGAATATTCTAATATTACAGGTAGATAAAATATAATATTTTAAAATTAATAAAAAATTAAAATTAAAATAAAAATAAAAATAAAAAGTAAAATTTAGAATTGAAATTAAAAATGCTGGGAACAAAAATTAAATGGTTTTAATACATAATTGTTAAAAGTAATATTACGGGGAAAGAAAGGAAGGAAGAAAGAAAGAAAGAAAGAAAGAAAGAAAGAAAGCGGGAAAGAAAGAGGCAAACATATAGAGGAATCTATATCAATCTGGGTCTAAGAATTCAAGTAAGTATTTTTTCTATGACAGCATGTGGTCATTAAATCTTTTGTTAAGCAAATCAGGGTTATTGATATGATTTAAGAACATCAGTCAGTTAAGTGCCATACGTGATACACGGTTGAGCGATCATGTCTCGAAAGAAACATGACTGACTGGGCAGAAGATTATCCCGCAGTAGGTTGCCATTACTTTCTGCGGTAGAATGGTTGCCGATTAAGGCTAAAGAAACCAATCTGTCCTGCTATTTAACCCATAACTGGAAGGAAGAGACGGATGAATACCTTTCCCAAGGGTATTTGCGCGTAAGTGAATACAATGGATTCAGCTGTAATTCGAACTCGGCTCCCCGAGATCATAAGTTTTCTAAAAGGCATAGGTTACATGTATCTTCTTTTTCGTTGTAAGTTTGGGCTATAGCTACGATATTCCAGGTATTAATTGGGTTCTTGTTTTTAATTTCTAATAATATATGGATAAAGCAGTACTTTTGCTGTATTTACTGTTGTTTAAAACAAAATGTGTTTGTTAGATCTTATCTTCCACCTGTTGGAAGTGCTTCCGAATGAATTCGAGCTTTATAGACAATACTTTCGAGCATACATTGACTATTCAGTGGGCAGGTTTTACTTTTTTGGCAGGAAACTGCACCTGAATAATAATGCTATATATATATATATATGCACCTTATATATATATTTATTAATTCACGTCACGATATATATATATATATATATATATATATATATATATATAAACTTATCGCAGCCATCTTTACATTAGTTACACCACCACAAAATTGACGACAACATTGACTTTGCACATTTTCTTCATCAGTTCCATACGATTTCATTTAAACACACATCGAGATCTTCCAGAACCTATCTGTGATATAATTGTTTATAATACATACATAGTAGCATCATCCACACGCAAAGGAAGATTAAAAATAATGGAGACATTACTAATAAAAAAGAGAAATCCTACACTTAACATCTATTATAAACAGGGTTACAATGCGCTTACAGTGTTCGGATTTTAACATGCACAAGACTTTATATACATAAAATTTATACATTTCAAGTTTCAGAACAAAACTATTCCTTATCATGTGATATGTTAAAATAAATGGTGAAAATGGTTTATTTTATAAATATAAGATTAATGCATGGTTATTTAGAAAATTCAGGGGTCTTAGTTGGAGAAAACGCTTTAGGTTTGTCAATATTGTTCAATCAAAATTTAGAATCATGCAACCATGGAGATTTAATATTTTGGTTATCAAAGAGGGCAGGATGGCTTGGATCTAGACATGTCTCTTTTTTATATTGTCTGGATAAGATACATAGTGGGACTTTAGATTTTATCAAATGGGTAGACAATAATGTTTAACAGAAGGTTAGATTTTATTATTATTTTTTTATTTAATAATTGATTTTTTTAACTACTATCTATAGTAAAGGGGCTGGAAATTTTAGGAAAAAATTAGGATTAAATATTTATGGTATACTTAGGAAAATTGTATTAAGAACAACAATTAAGTATTGTGTGGTCATTTATTTTAGTAAAATATATTTTTTTTAATAATAAATATTAAGCACTACACTTTATGGAGCACACTTTTAAAAAGTACATGATTGAACAGTTGGTTTTTAATCTACGTGTTATATATATATATATACACACACACACACACACACACACACACACACACACACACACGCACACATATATATATATATATATATATATATATATATATATTGTATAATCCGTAGTTTTCAACGGATTACGGTCAAATGGCCTTAACTATAGACTCCGAAACGGCAGAACCAATTTTATTGAAAATTTACACAGTTGTACTATAAGCGTCTGCGAGTGTTCTTAGCTAGGTTTTGTGTCAAGCTACCCCCGATAAATATCGAAACTCGATAATCTAAAAAATCGGTTGATAGAATGAGTGGTCCGATTTTAATCAAATTTGATACACACATAGAAAAAGACATAAGAAACAATATTCAGAAGTTTCAAGGTTGCAGTTCTTACAATATTTCAGAAAATTGATAATATATATATATATATATATATATATATATATATATATAAAAGGCAAGTTGTTTGTGTGTGTGTCTGCCTGTATGTCTGTATTCTTTCATTGCTTTTATTTTAGTTTTTGCTTCGGTTTTGTCTCTAAGTAGGTATAATTGTATTTCTTAGTCTCAGCCATGATACCATTTATTCAGAGGTCTTATTTAGCCTTCAAAATACAGTTCACAATGAAAAAATTATTTGATATCGTAACCAGGAAATCAAAATTTGACTTACATCCATTCATTTTTCTTTCAGTTTACGGTTTCGCTTTAACTGGAAACAACTATTACTTTTTAGTCTTCCGCGCCAACGTCCAAAGAGTCCGAGCTCCAGGACCAGGGATTAGTTTTAAAGCTTTCATTATACCCGAGCAACGCCGGGCTATACTGCTAGTTATTAGATAATGGCATGTAAGGTGTTTATTCAAGGAAATGATAGTATAGCCAGTATAGGTAACTGATTTATGACAAGAAACTTAGCCTTGTACAAGGAATTGAAATTCATATACTATATTAGTAATCGCTAGTTTAGATTTAATGGGGTTACTTTGATTAGAAACTACATGATTTTCAGTCTTCCAGTTTCTATAATATATTATAGATTTTACATGTTTTTGAGGAATTACGATCTTTCATCATCGCATATCTTTAGGTTTGTCACATTGCCTTCTGCTCATGCGTGCTTATAGCTTATACTATTGTGGTCATGTGATTGGAGATTGAGCTGGATCGTGACAGTTGTTTTTCTGCTTTTACAGTGCTTTCATGGCAGCTCTGTTGGCAGTGTGCCATAAAGATGAACAAAGAGCGATGATACGATTTCTCTCTTTGAAAGGTTTTGGCAAGGGCAGATTTGCATCGGAAGCAGTTAGTCCAGTAAGGCAATTAAGAGACAAATTGCAGTTTATCACACGGAGGGTAGATACTACACTTATATTCCATACCGAACGAAAATGCTATCTGTCAACCATTACAGGCAATCTCTCATGTCCCCCCATAAACATGGTCCAAGCAAGTCTCCCTGAAAGCAATATACTTGGCCTCCTCGGCCTTACCCTATTTTTCGACCTCAAGTGGAATCGTTATATTGAGTCAATAGCTAAATCCACTGTTAGGATGGTTGGGTCACTGTGTCGGGCCAGGAAGCTTTTTTCCGCCTGAATCCATCTTGAACATATACAAATCAATCATCTGACCGTGCATGGAATACTGTTGTCATATCTGGTCAGGCGCTCCTGCTGTTCGTCTCAGTGTTTTCGACAGGCTCCAAAGAAGAATCTGTAATGTGATTGGCCTCGACCTGGCAGATCAACTCCAGCCATTTTCTCACCGGCGGGATGTGGTTTCCCTCTATCTCTTCTAAAAATATTTTCATGGATTCTGCTCTGACGAACCTAAGTCACTGGTGCCCCCTCCACAAGAACTTACTCGTGCAACCAGACAACAAGGTCCCACCATTTTACAGTCAACAAAATGCAGTCGACAATTCTACTCACTCAGCTTTTTTTCACGCACTTCCCGCCTGTGAAACTCTCATCCATATACTTGCTTTTCAGACGGCTACAACCTCCAGAAATTTAAATGCAATGTCAATTCCCATCTCTTATCCACTTGATTCGAGTTCTTTCTACATCACCCCGTGTATCTTATTTTTTTTCTTTTCTCTCTACTTTCGCAACAGTCTTCACACTTGTGTTCCCATCCTTCTCTTGCCCTTTCTCTGACACCCCCTATTGCTGGTTCGTCTTTCTCTTCACTCTCTTCCTGCCTAAAACTTTCACTGTCTTATGTAGCTGACTGCACATCAGTGGTGGTACCGCCTTGCTTGGGGTGAATCGAATAAAAGAAAAAGGAAAAAGTAGTAAAGTAAAGCGTAGTTTGAGTTACACTAGCTGTTTTTTAAGCTTAATGAACGAAAGGATGTGCATTGTGGAGCATTGGATATCGGCTCGGAACGAGAAATCAGGGGTGCTGAGTTCGAATTCCAGCTGAATTCATTGCATTCACTTACGCGCAAATACCCTTGGGAAAGGTATTAATCCGTCTATTCCTTCCAGTTATGGGTTAAATAACAGGACAGATTGGGTTTTATAGCCTTGGTCGGCAACCAGTCTACCGCAGAAAGCAATGGCAACCTACTGCGGGATAATCTTTTGTCCAGTCAGTAAGGTCTCTTTCGAGACATGATCGCCCAAGCGTGTTTCACCTATGGCACTTAACTGACTGACTGAATATAATAGCTGGAATAATGATTAAGGCTTCTACTGGTCATAAAGTGGGGGATCAGTTTATTACTTCATAACAATAGGAAACCGATCCCCCAATTAATTACTACTTTATAATATAACACATCTTTTCCTCCTCTAGCTATGAGTCAAATAACAGGACAGATTGGGTTCTATAGCCTTGGTCGGCAACCAGTTTACCGCAGAAAGCAATGGCAACCTACTGCGGGATAATCTTCTGCCCAGTCAGTCATGTCTCTTTCGAGACACGTTTCACGTATGGCACTTAACTGACTGAATGAACGAAAAATATTTCGTTATTATTGAACGGCTAACATTTCCATTTAGTCAGTTAATTGCCATAAGGGATACAGTCTTCGACGATACAGTCTTTGGCGATGGCGGTCGCGTATGTGCAACAGTTTTTCCCAACTCGAGCGAGACCCCTGCTATTTCAGTATGGCAGAGGGGCGTTTGTTTAATTCTCGCTCTGAGACACCCGGACTAATTGCAGGTCGCAATTAGGCGCGATTTTATTTTTCACACACATGCTTGTGTACACACAAATTACAAACTCCAGTGGAAACTCAACTCAACTCAAATTGTATGTATCTCTTCTTTTCAGAACTCTATTTCAATCAATCTTTTGACTTTCTCAGTGAAAATTTTACGGTAGAAGGAAGAGAACTTCTTCCTTTATTTGCATGCATATTCAACCATCTTTGTAACCTTTGTTAATACATCTTTTCTTTTTCGGTTACTATCGCCTTCATCGTTGTTTCTTATTTACTGTATCTTGCGTCTGTTTCCTTTTAAGTCTAGTCGAATAATAAATCTAAATATCATTAGCTGATACACGGTAATCCGCTACAGTGTCATCTGCATAGATGCCTACTTGAGAACAGATTACATCAGGAAGGTCATTGATGAAGATCAGTTTTGTGGCCTGTTTTTGGACCTGGAAGAAAGACACGGAAACAAGAAGGTAGGTTCAAACAGTGTATTAGAATAGCAGAACATATATACAAGCAAAATGTTAATTTTCTTTTCGCCATTGTTAAATAAGAAACTGTATTTTGCCTCTAACTACTACGGTAATTTTTTCCTTTCAGCTGGACAACCAAAGGGTTATTTATTTCGTCTTTTTCACACTTGAATAGGTGAAGAGGCTCATCCCTTGTTTCCTGTTTAGGATGCGGTTTCCGGTTTTCTCTTTTCCAATCTTCTCACTTTTTTTTTTCAATTGGAGTAGATAGATCTATCGCCCGGTTCACACTCCACCCACGTCTATTGAACAGGTGAAGAGGCTCATCCCTTTTCCTGTTTAGGATGCGGTTTCCGGCTTTCTCTTTTTCAATCTTCTCACTTTTTCTCAATTGGAGTAGATAGACTAAACTATCGCCCTATTCACACTGCACCCACGTCTAGTGAACAGGTGAAGAGGCTCATCCCTTGTTTCCTGTTTAGGATGCGGTTTCCGGTTTTCTCTTTTCCAATCTTCTCACTTCTATGTAGCCCCCTGCACATCAGTGGCGTTGCCGCCTTGCTCGAGGTGATATGATTTAAAAAAAAAAAGTAATCAGCAAATCGAAGTGTACGTCCAAATAGTACAGTTACGACTGCCTCACGACTATCTCACAGTTTTCTTCCTGGAAGACATACAGGTAAGTCTTTATTGACGGAGGAAGAGTCCATTCCTATAGATAGAGCAGTATAAAAATCAGGAAAATCTAATGACCTAGGATAGAGCCTTGAAAGATACCCGCCTTCGTGTGCTAGGATCTGGAAACATGCCGGTTCAATACGACTGGCACCAAAACCGATTTGTTTTTTATGACGGAATAAACATTTTAAAGTAACAGCGATTTTAATGCATATAAAGCAGAACAACAATCAAACAAAATTCGGATATTATGAAATATTTATCAGATAAAGCAAAAAAAAAAAAAAAGAAACACATGAAGACGTCATGAGGGTTATTTAACGGAAAGTGAAATCAAATGTTTCCCTGTTCTATGCTCACTTGAGAAATGCAGAATTCCACCTCTTTACCCTCCCTTATCAAAAACCATTGGTTAAATAGTTGTGTACGCAAAGATACATAGTCATAAATGATGATTATTCCAGGAGGTGAAATATTCAGAATTTTAAAATTATTGATAGTTATTGATAACAGGAAACCACTCTACTCTCCGTCTCAGACATTCAAGAAGTAATTGTGATTCAAAATAATTAAAGAAATTAAATAATTAAAGAAATTTTATAATATAAAAAATACTGTACCCATGCCGTCAAAAATTAAGGTGATTGTTTCAAAGTTTTCATAGTGAGATTAAGTCGAGATAAAGAATTTATAATTAATCTGTTCCTTTTATATTCTTTCAGATGTTCAACGATATCTACGATTCATTGATTACTCTGGGTATTACCGTATTTTTCGGCATACAAGTCGCTGAAGCTTGGAAGACGCACCATACAATCAGAAAGAAATTTCTAAAAAAAAAAAAATAGAGAATCTATTTTCATACACCAACACTTTAGCCGTAGAGAGACGGTTAATTTTTCTTTGATTCGGCCTTGTGTCAGACTTAAACGAACTCCCTACAGCTTACAAGTTTATGCAGAATTATCATCAGAAGGTTTTTATCAGAAGATTAGTTTTCAGTTGGAAATGGTGGATTAGTGTAGAAGAGTGGAATAATAAAATATACATTTTGAATGTTAAAATAGAAATTTATTAAAAGGGAATGAATAACAAGTTGTAGAAGTTAATGTTCAATTAGAAACATTATTAAGAGGTTAAGGGTAGAGTTCGTACAAAATGTTCTCGTAGCAATTGTTGAAATAGATAAGGAGAAAGAGAAAGAAAACAAGGTGCGACCTGACCTTTATCCGAGTCGATTTGAAGTTGGTTACATTTCATTTCTTTCGTCTCTCGGCTCTCATCTGTCTCTCTTGACTGACACAGAGGTCATTTATATAGTCCTTTTGAATTTCACACTAGATCGCCAAGTCCTTCCAAGTCTTACAAGTCGATCTCATTGGTCAAAAATCATTTTAACACCTACTTGCGAAATCTGGTTTCGACTTTTTCGTTAAGCACATGGTCAATCCTCTTTCTATTTGGGAAAACCAAGATTTTACACGTCGTTGTGAATTTTTGTAAAAGTGAAGAAGAGAGTTGATATACTATACATCTTTCATTGTTCAAGGATGTTTTTATTTTCATAAAATGAATTAAAATTTAAAAAAAATAATCATGTAAAAATATAAAATAGTAAAAGAAATTTGGTAAATTTTTGTTTTGTTCTCCGAAGGCCTTTACCCCTTGAAGTATTTCCAAAACATCCCTATTTCCGTGCAAATATATATGCTGAACTCAAATCGATAATTGTTTATTGAAGAAACCTCCCTATTTTTCATGGTATCGACCAGAAATACATCGGACTATATCTCACCCCTTAATCGCGTTCCTGTGTGTTTTCAAAAATCACCATCATAACGAACAGAGTTACAATAAGTTTATCTTTGCAATATATCTCTGAGGTTGATCTCGGAGGAGATCGAAAATGCTCTAACAGCAAGATGTTTTCGATATTGGGATTTATAGAGTATTATCTGTATTTTCAACCAGAATTTTTGTTAAAAATTCTTGTAAATTATGTCTTAATAAATGTTTGTTTTTGCAAGTTGGTTTAAGAAGTGACAAGTAAGGTGTCTACTGAAATATATATATATATATATATATATATATATATATATATATATGAAATTGAAAACTTTGGGAAAAGTTATCTTTTAGTTTTTTTTTATAAGTAAAATTATTGGTAAAGCAGTTAATGGATATTTAATACTTTTTCGATACATGGAGAGAAACAACTTTTCTTAATTATGGAATCCATTTTTTAGACCCATTGACTCTAATTTCGCAGCTTAAAAAAGAAAATCCTCTTATATGTCTCAGTAACAATAATAATGTTTACAGAGGTAAGCTTCGAAAAGTCCCAACAATAGAAGTGTATTTCACATGTAGGCTAACTGAGAACTCAAAGCGAGGCTGTAATGGCTTCTCGCATCTTAATGTCAAAACACACTTACTTTCACAGCGGTTTACCAGAATAAAAAGGTAAGACAATTTCAGTTACATTTACAAGACCGTTTTTTTTTAGAAAGATTTTCGATATCTTAGCCGGGAATTATTAATGTCACTGTTTAAAATACAGGGATCTCTACTTAAAATCGTGTACAGACCAAATATAATCTTTATAGTAAAAAGAAAGTCATTTTGCAAAATTTTGTAAAATTCCGAGACAAACTCTGTGTATTAAATGTTTTTTTTTTGTTTTTTTTATCAGTTTTCGGAGATCAGGTTCGAAAATGTCGATAAACTATCGGAGGTCTTGTTTTTGTTGGTTTTATTGGAGTAATTATGAATCATTTGTCTCACATTTAGATTCTCATATACGAATTCTTAACAAAAAACTGAAAAAAATATTCCAGATCTTGTCTATTATATATAGCCATCTGCAGACAATCCTGTTTTGCTGTATCACGGCTCATCAGAACGGTTAGATATCCGATTGCTTCTACGTGGGATTGAAACCCGACTGTTATCATTTAGAGATTCTACCCCTAAGTTTCCGGCGCACGGTGGGAAAAGGCAGATTTTATCGTGGTATATACTCAAAGTAAACAAACGCCAGTAGCCAAGAGCGTTCAATTAATTGTTTAAGAACGATGTGTACACAACGGTAAGTAATATAAAGTCTACCGTTTCCACAGAGTCCTCAATATATATAATGTTAAATAGTAATGATGGTTAGTGTCAAAATTGCTGTTTTTCAGTAGTTTCTTCTTCTTCTTCTTCTTCTTCTTCTTCTTCTTCTTCTTCTATGTGCCTTGTCCTTTCAGGACGTAAGCGATCATGGCCTTCCACGTGGCTCTGAGCACGCCTTCTCCTCTTACACCATGCAACCCTCGTTAATTCATCCACCTAATTAGGTCCTTCAAATATGTTATCCGTTGCTTTCCCCTGTCTCTTTTTCCTTCTATCTGGCCTGTTAGTATCAGATTCCACAAGCCCTCCTTCCTCATTACGTGTCTCGGGAACTTCAGTTGTCTCTTCCTGATGCTTATTATTAATTTACTTTTTGTTCCCATCATTTCCAAGACCTCAATATTGTTCACATGCTCGATCCATGATATTCGCAGCATCCTTGTGTAGAACCACATTTCAGTTACTTAAGTTTTTCCTTCATCTTTGATGGTATTGTCCAGCATTCACTGCCATATTAAAGGACGGGCAGCACGTAGCAATCCAGTACTGTCTTCCTAGTTTGTAGCGAAATTGTCCTGTTTCTTAATACCTTACTCAACTTCTGGAATGCTTCCTTCGCCATGCCAATTCGCCTTCGGATCTCTGTGTTGCACTTGCCGTCTTCTGTTATAACGCTTCCCAGGTATTTAAATTTTTGTACCTGTTTGATTCTGGTATCCCCGATCTGTATTTGCCAATTTATGCTGCCCTTTTTACTGATGACCATGCATTCGGTTTTCGTGCAGTTTATTTCTAGACCTTTCTTGTTACTTTATTCTGCCACCTTCTGTAGGAGGTCATGTAGTTTCCTTTCAGTGTCTGCTCTCAGCACTGTAGGAAGGCATTTTAAACAAGCAAGTTTTTTTTCACAAAATGCTCGATATAAATATAGAATTAATGTGGCGAAGTTTATCACTTAGCAGATCATTTCATCAAGCAAAAAGTATCATTCACATACAAATTTACCAAATTAAATCAAATTTCATACAACACATCACTCAATAAATCCCGGACCTGACTAATAAAACAACAAGCTTTTGGCAAAATTCAACATTATTCATCAAAAGTTAAAACAAAAGATCAGAAAACAAAAGCCCGGAAGAGGGAAGACATTAAAATAATGGCTCCAGAAAGCATCGAAATCGGATTGACTGAAATAACACTGCTCAGCTATGTGACAAACTTCTGCACATTATATATATATATATATATATATATATATATATATATATATATATGTCATCCACATACTCCTTCTAGGGTGATACACTGATTCCAACGCTTCTCTAACAATTCAATGACTTTTTTGTAAAACGATTTATCGTTGACCTCAAAATACGCCACATATTCCGATATCAGTTCTTCACTGAAGCCAAATTTATTTCCTTGGAGCATTCTTTTGAGGTCTGCAATCAGCTAGTAGTAGCTGGGGTGCAAATCTGAAGAATAGGGTGGTTGCGGAAGCAATTCGAAGCGCAATTCATGTAGTTTTGTAATCATTGCGATCGAGTTGTGACACGGTGCTTTGTCTTGGTGAAAGATCACTTTCTTATTCTTCCTTTATGGCCGTCTTTTTGGTGATTTCTTCCTTCAAACGCACCAATATTGATACATAATATTCGCTATTGATGGTTCTTCCTTTCTCAAGGTAATCAATAAAAAAATACCTTGCCCAACTAAAAATACAGAGACCAAAATCTTGCCGGCTGATATTTGCGTCTTTAATCTCTTAGGACAGCTTTCACCTGCTGCTGTCTACTCAGCTGACTGCCAATTTGACTTCGGAGTGAAGAGGTGGATCCATGTTTGATGCTTTGTCACAAATTTAGGCAAAAATTTCTTCTTGTTGCGCTAAAACAGTTGCAAACAACGCTCTGAATCGTCGACGGGTTGTTGTTTTTAATCGACTGTTTCTGATCGACTTTGAACACAGCTTTCTCACTGACAGATGTTCATGCACAATGAAGAATACACTGCCTATGCATATGTATATGTTCAACTCCTTTGCTATCTCACGCAATTTCAATTTACGAACGGCCAAAACGAGTTTTTGGATATTTTGGTGTTTTCCGGATTTACTGCGGATTTTGGGTGATCTGAGCGTTTCGCATAATTTGTGTCTGTACGACTGCATTTAAAATCAGCATACCATCTCTTAACCTTTGTTTCCGACGGAGCAGAGTCCGAAAGACACTTATTAAGCCATTGCTTTGCTTGAACAGTATGTTTTCTCATTAGAAAGCAATACTTTATCAACACACAAGATTCTGATTTTTCTGCTGTTTTGGAAATTTGCAACACTACGTTCACTTAAATAACTGTAATTTGTAAACTAATAATTCGATTAGGCCCAATTTTTGTCACGTGTCATTTGAAGATTAGTACTTCATAAAATCATATGCATATTAGTACTTCATAAAATTAGTACTTCATAAAATCATATGCATATTTTTTCTTAGTAGCGTTATCTATATGTCTATATGTCAGGCCCTGGACTTATTGTGTGATGTGTTACATATTACCAATCAATCAAGAGCAGAAAACAAAAACCCGGAAGAGTGAAGACATTAAAATAATGGCTTGTATATATATATATATATATATATATATATATATATTTGTCATCCACATACAAGCCTGTATGCTCATCAGTAGTTAGACATCCACTTGCCTCCAGCCGGTATTAAATCGCGGCGGATTTGGTGTCAGTCGCTAACCTCTAAGCCATAGGCACATGGAATCAGAGAAGGGAAATTTCAATGTGTTATATACAGGCGGCGTCAAGACTTATTCCCTTATCACTAGACCCCACCAACATCCCACACACAACTCGACTAATATAAGAAAAGAGGCTTTCCATTCCTTTCCACACCACCTGATGAGACATTGTAATTTCAATGTCTAAACAAAATGTACACTTTGTAGTGGATAAAAAAATGTTTATGATCTAAAATAATAATTTATAATAAATAATTACAGCTCTATATTATACATTGAGCACTGTTTTAAATTAATGTTTTGGACGTTGTACATTTTTCTTCGTTCCTTATTCACTCATATATATATATATATATATATATATATTTTTTTTTTTTTTTAATTCAGATATTTTAATCCAAGTGAAAAAAGCAGGAAGGTAAATTCCAAAAACCCGATCCTAATTAATATTAAAAATTTTATTTTAATATTAAAAAATGATACAGGAAGAGAGCTCCATGTAATAAAATATTACAGAGAAAATATAAATTAAAAAAGGATTAATTCAATGATGTTGAATGACCATTTCGATATGAAGATCTCCACGGGGGATAACAAAATTAAAAATCGAAATGGTCATTCAACATCATTGAATTAATCCTTTTTTAATTCATATATATATATATATATATATATATATATATATATATATACCATAGTATACTTGGCATGTAATCCGGATAAATTCCAAAAGAAACGAACTCAAGAGAACTCAATGTTAAATTCATTTTATTTAATTTAAGAGTAATATTTTATAACGGATTTTCGATTATTACAATGGATAATACATATTTCACCGCTCTGATGTTCTTATCGCGGCTCGTCAGATCGAAATGGTACAACAGTAGGCAATCGATATATCAAGATAGATAGATAGATAGATAGATAGATAGATAGATAGATAGATACTGAATTTGAATTAATATTGACTATATTTTTCTTCATAATAATATCTCCGATTCTCAGGCACATGATGGTAAAGTTCCTTGTAGTAGGGATGACTAAGTTTAGGAGAAAGAATGTTGGAGAGTAGGTTCATACATTTTATCTTATCTTGTAAGAAGTACTGTTGGGTGGAGGTAGTTTTTGGAATATTGTGGATTATGTAAACTCAATTTCTAACGTTGAGGATAAAATGATCCGGATTGTGAAGAAGTCAAAATGTTTTCTCAATATGTTCCTCTTCTTCACTTGGGTATTCTGGGATACATATCCTAAGGGATATACATATTTTTTTTTAATCGTATCACTCCGAGCAAGGCGGTAACGCCACTGATGTGCAGGGGGCTACGTAATAGTGAAAAGATTAGAAAAGAGAAAGCCGGAAACCACATACTAAACAGGGAACAAGGGATGAGCCTCTTCACCTGTTCAATAGACATGGGTGTAGTGTGAACCGGGCGATAGATAGATCTATCTACTCCAATTGAAAAAAAAAAGAAAAGAGTGAAAAGATTGGAAAAGAGAAAGCCGGAAACCACATAAATTAACAACTTAAGTGAATGAATAATAACCGTATCAACAAATTAGAACGCACGCATAACCAAAGCTAAGCTAATTTAATAATAATAATAATAATAATAATAATAATAATAATAGGTCTTCCAGCAGACTTGGTTGGTAGTGCGACCATAGCAGAAATAAAATATAATGAAAAATGACATAATAATAATAATGACTAAAGAGAGCAATCAAAGACCGCAAGAAGGCAGTAAATTCAAACAAGATTTACAGTTAGTAGATTCTGTAGAAAAGCAGAACGTAAGCCAAGAGCCGACTATTGCGGCAAAGAATATGAAAATGAAAGCCAAAGACAAATCTCTTCAACATATGAAACAGCGCTGGCAAGACAAACCTCTGCATGGCCAATATCCAGTACGTGCCAATAAATCTAATGTTGACAAAGTTAATACTCATCGATGGTTACGTGCATCTGGATTAAAGTCCGAAACTGAAGGCTTTATTCTTGCAGCACAAGACCAAAGTCTTTTCACGAGAAACTTTCAGGCAAATATTATGCATAATAATATGGATCCAAAATGCAGGTTTTGTGATAAACACCAAGAAACAATAGACCACCTAATCTCAGGCTGTTCTGTGCTTGCCCCAAATGAATATAAAAATCGCCACGATAGAGTTGGGCAATATTTACATTGGGCAATATGCAAACATTATGGAAAAGCTGTAGGCAAACACTGGTATGAACATCACCCAGCACCGGTTACAGAAATAGAGGATGTAACCATTCTATGGGATTACACCATCTACACAGACAGAAAAATTGAAGCAAACAGGCCAGACATTATTGTTAAAAACCAGAAGGAGAAAACTTGTCTATTAATTGATATGGCTTGTCCAGCGGATTGTAACATAGCAATCAAGGAATTTGAAAAACTGTCAAAATATAAAGACCTGGAAATTGAAATAGGAAAAATGTGGAAATTGAAAACAAGAGTTGTGCCAGTGATAGTAGGTGCACTTGGAATGATAAAAAATGGAACAAAACAACACATTGAAAGAATCCCTGGAAACCCCAGCTTAAGAGATATACAAAAAATTGTCTTATTAAGTACAGCCCACACACTAAGGAAAACTTTATCTATGTAATGCTGGAGATGATAGGGAAGATAGAAAAACATGGAATGGAGCCATAACAATATGCCACTACCTGCCTTAGGTCTCCCCGCAGACTTGGTTGGTAGTGAGACCAAAGCAGAAATCGAAATATGATGAAAAATGACATAATAATAATAATAACTAAAGAGAGCAATCAAAGACCGCAAACCTCCGCCAAGGCAATACCGACAGCATCTCAGCGATTTGCAACAGATGATTATTAAAATGAGCTCTCAAAATTTAATGCAAACCTAAAATGAAACACGAAAGTTAATTCAGTATTTAAAATAATCTAGGGGAGGTAATTCAATATTTGGCATTTGAAATGCCAAAATTAATTTTTATTTATAAAAGCGGAAAAATAAAAAAAAACCCAGAAACTTTATCCCGTACTGGATCGCGTCCAAAATAAAATCAGTTCGTGTCAGTCATAGAGCCAATGATTCCTAAAAGTTTCAATCGAATCCATTCAGCAGGTCTTGCAATATCCTGACTACAGACAAACAAATGTGAACGAATAAAATGCATCTGCCTTAAGGCAAAGGTATTAATAATAATAATAATAATAATAATAATAATAATAATAATAATAATAATAACAAAAAAATGAATAAATAAAGATTAACAGAATTAATCAATAAAATAAGAAATAAAGTATTTACAAACAACTCTACAAAATAGATATAAATGGCCGCCTTTGAACAAACAATTATTTCTACTTAATCGTCTGTAGATTAATTGGAAATATAATCGTTGACAATAAGTTGGTTGGTTAGTCTTTATGGCAAATCAACACCTCGTCGGGTCATTTATTGCCAACTAAACTTTATTTATTGCTGGTAATACCTTTTTCTTTCAACAATTTATTGTTGTTCATATAAGTTTTTGTGTCTAGTAATACATTTTTCTTTTTGAGTAAGACTCATTGGGATTTGTTTTTAAGGGCAGGGTCCTACGCTGTTATTTAACCCATAAATGCAGGGAAGGGACGGATTAATACCTTTCCCAAAAGTACCAGTGCTTAAATGAATGCAGGGTATTCAACTGGAATTTGAACTCGGCTCACCAATTACTCTTTCCGAGCCGATATCCACTGCACCACAACGCACATCCATCACTATACGCTTACAGCACCTGGTATTCCCAAGCGGTCACCCATCTAAATACTGACCAGGCTCAACGTTGCTTAACTTCGGTTATCGAGCGAGAACTGGCGTATTCAATGTGATAGGTTGTAAGCCTTGACAATATTTGCTAGCATAATACAATAAACCAGAAATACAGGACGTTTCTACCCATAATGCTTTACTGAATAGTCGAGCCACTGCACATGGTCTGAAAATTGCGTTCAAACATGGAAAAGACTATCATCATTTAATGTTGACTTCTGTGTCCATTTTTATATTTACACACGCTCTATTCTTGATATCGAGTAAAGCACTTCGACGTGCAGTAATAGTTAGTAAGCTTGTTTCTCAAGATGAAGGACCACCGAGCAGATGGTCAGATTCAAAATAAGTGCTCCATACTTTCGGCCTTGTGTCATAAATATAGCATAGTCAGTAAATTAATATCACCGGTACTGAATACTTTTACCTATAAGCATAACTTTTGCCCATTTTCACATTACTAAAGTATATATTTCTCATATATATTTTTACACACAAACACATTCAGCTCTATACGTGTGTACGTATACTTGCATGTTTCTGTATATATATCGGTCGAGTTTGGATCCCGGCCAGAAGCAAGTGGATATGTCTAGCCACACTGATGAGCTGTGATACAGCGAAACGGGCTTGTATGTGGATGACTAATATATATATATATAAACTAATATATATATATATAAACTTGTCGTTATATTGTTATACTCGTTTCGAAAATCCATCTGAGTACATACGCGGAAGGAAAAAAAGGTAATAAAAGAACGAGCTAAGCACCTGAACATCAGTCAAAGTACATAGCCCAAAGAAAAAACCGGAGACGAGTAACCTAAAACAAAAAGCGCTCAATACGCAAGTAGAGCAAACGAAGTAAATAACTAACCAAGAGAGCCAACGAACCTGCCAAGGATTCACCAAATTGGATCTTCAAGGAAAGCCAAGGTAGGTTCGTTGAATCTCTAGGTTAGCTATATATATATATATATATATATATATATATATATATATATGAATAAGTAACAAGGAAAATAATGGAAACGTTCAAAACATTAATTTAAAACAGCTCGCAATATAACAATAGAGCAATGGATATTGTTATAAATTATACTTTAGAACATGTGGAAATTACATGTTACTACAAAACTGTACATTTTGTTTCGACATTGCAAGAACAATGAAAGAACAATGATTACTATCATTATTAACTACCTGATTAGACATTATTATTTCAATATCGAAACAAAATATACAAATTTGTAGAAACATGTAGTTTGTCCGTGTTATAATGTATACTATAATGGACTCTCCCGTCAGATTCGACGTATGAGGATCTGACACCTTAATTGTTTTGAGTGATGAAACCAAGGTAAACCGCCAGAAGACCCACACATGTGATTTGATTAAAGTGGTGAAGGCTTGTGCAGATTCATCAACATTTTTGTAACTATTGACAAACTCAGTCGGTGCATATAAATGTCACAGATGAAGTAGACAATAAACCTCAGGCTTTTTAATTTAACCCGCAACAGATTGCCACTACTTGCTGCAGTTGACTGGCTGCCAGCCAAGTCTAGAGAACCCAATCTATCTTGTTGTTTAACCCATAACTGGAGGGAAGGAGGGAATTAATACCTTTCTTAATAGTATTAGCGCGTAAGTGATTGCAAATTAAATATAATATAATATTATATATATATATATATATATATATATATATATATATAATATTAAAATAATTTTACGTTATTAATTGGTTTGTGTTGTTTAGTAGATACGAATTCAGGTGGTTATGTGTGTATGTGCTCTGTCTTTATGTCTGCCTCTCTTTATATAGATACATGTAATTAGTTTGAATTTATGTCAGTAAACACACACACGTACACACACACGCACACAAATAGATAGATAGATAGATAGATAGATAGATAGATAGATAGATAGATAGATAGATAGATAGATATGGACAAGGATTCATAGAAGCAGAATGAGATAGATAGATAGATAGATAGATAGATAGATAGATAGATAGATAGACATGGACAATGATTCATAGAAACAGAATGAGATAGATAGATAGATAGATAGATAGATAGATAGATAGATAGATAGATAGATATGGACGATGATTCATAGAAACAGAATTAGATAGATAGATAGCTAGCTAGCTAGATAGATAGATGGGAAATGACACCCACACGCCCACACACACACACACACACACACACACACACACACACACACACACACACACATATATATATATATATAGATAGATAGTTATGGACAATGATTTATATGAACAGAATTAGATAGATAGATAAATAGATAGATAGATAGATAGATAGATAGATAGATAGATGCAACAACTTATTTGAAACTATTAAATATAAAAAAATTAAGTCTTTTTCGGTTAAATTTAATAAAAATTACTTGCATGAATTCTTCCTGCCTAAAGAGATATATATGAATAAGGCATATTTAAAAGAAACAAAACTCATAATTTTAATTTTAATGGCCAAAACCCTTTGAATATGTGTTGATTTAAATGACCTACTTTTTTCTTATGGATCTTAAGTAAGTTTTTGCTTCTTTAATAGTTGCCACATTCCGACTCGACCGAAGAATGAAGAATAAAAAAAAATCACCCTCTCATTTATTGATTATTTTGCTCTTTCTCCCTCTTCCAGTCATCATACCGTCTTTAATTAGGCTAACGTTCCATGAACTTGTGTATTTTGATGATATGTTATCACCTTAACACACACGGAATGTATTTGTCGCTTGTTGTTATCATACTCTCCTTTAGAAGCGCCAAACGTACCTAGCGTAAAGAATGGCTTTTTGCGCATGCGTGCCTAAATGAACGTCATTTGAGAACAGGCCAGGACAATTAAGCTTTAGAAAATATCAAAGCTGCTGACGATAAGTAGATGTTTGTTTTTGTTTTATTGTCGTCTGGAAAACATTTTTCTACGTCTCCCAGTAGAGTGACAAGAAAACATTTCATTACCCAAAACATTCTTCTAGTCGGACTTTGTTTGCTGTGAAAGAAGAAAGCAACAAGAAGCGAGAAGAAAGGAATGAGCACAAACGTCAAGTAAACGGAATGCATAATCATCAGCCAAAAATAAAGACCCCAAAATGCCAACTACAGGTCGGAGAAACTAAAATAAAAGAAATAAATAATTTAAATACCTGGGAAGAGTTCAGGCAGAGGATGGAAAGGGCGACTCTGAGATCCGAAGATGCATTAGCAAGGACGCTTTTCAAAAGCTAACCAGAGTACTGAGAGGCAAGAAAATCTCATTGAAAAAAAAAAGAAGAGTGCTGTCCTTCTGTATGGCAGTGTATGTTGAACGATCTTTTCAGCAATGTGGTTCTACAGAAGGATGATGAGGATAAAATAGATCAAACATGAGGGCAACGACGAAGAGTTGGAGAGGATGTAAACGAGAAAAAACATATTTAACATCAGAGTGAAAGGGCTGAGGTTCCTGAACCAGGAAACAAAGAATGAGAACTTGGAGGTTCAAAACTTAGCTCTCTGGTGTCCCCTATGTATGAATTTACACAAGCCACAAGTTTAGCAACTATGTCCCACCCTTTTACTGTGAAACCAATAAATTGTAAACGCAAATTCTACTCCAACAGCTTCTTTTCACGCACTTCCCGCTTGTGGAATTCCCTTCCGTTTACTTGCTTCCCCGAAAAGAATTTAAATGTAAAGTCAATAGTTATCTCCTATCTCACTAACCTGCATCCTCTCTCATGCTCCTTTCTTCGTCCACTCCACTCTCATTAGTATTCTCATCCTTCTCTTACCCACTTCTTTACATGTGTCACTCTTTCTCATAACTTTCCTCCTATGTAACCCCCTGCAAAACAGTGGCAGTATAATGCCTTGCTTGGGACGATATGATTATAAAAAAAAAAAAATTCTATACTATTATAATGTGGATATAAAGTGGGGGATCAATTCTACATTACAATCAATATATAAACTTACCCCTCACTTTATGGCCACAGTCATCCTTTTCTTATCCACTTCCTGACACCCCCATAACCTGTCACTCTTTCTCATAACTTTCCTTCTATGTAACCACCCTGCGCACCAGCATTTGCTTTTTAACAGCGCCCGATACGTAGTAGGGCAATATTTCTAGTAATATTATATATATCGTGTTTCGATGCATTATATCCAGCACCCCATCAGGCAATATCTAAACTTATGTATAAATGGAAGTTTGTCTGTGTGTGTATGTGTGTGTCTGTACATGTGTGTTCGTTACCTATAGATTCCGAAACGGCTGAACCGATTTTCTTGAACATTTACACAGTTGTACTATAAGCGTCTGCGAGTGTTCTTAGCTAGGTTTTGTGTCGAGGTACTCCCGATAAATATGGAAAATCGAGAATTGAAAAAATCAGGTTATAGAAGGAGTGGTCCGATTTTAATCAAATTTGATACACTCATAGACAAAGACGATACTTAGAAGTTTCAAGGATGCAGTTCTTACAATAGTGCAGAAAATCGATAATATATATATATATATATATATATATATATATAAGGCAAGATGTTTGTGTGTGTGTGTTTGTTTATCTGCCTGTATGTCTGTACTTTTTTCAGCCCTTTTATTTTAGTTTTTGCTTCGGGTTTGGCTCTAAGTAGTTATAATTGTAGTTCTTAGTCTCAGCCATGATAGCGTTTCCTCAGAGGACTTATTTAGCTATCAAAATTCAGTTTACGACGAAAAAACCTATTTGATATCGATACGAGGAAATCAAAATTTGACTTACATCCATTCATTTTTCTTTCAGTCTACGGTTTCGCTTTAACTGGAAACAACTATTGCTTTTTAGACTTTCGTGCCAACGTCCAAAGAGTCTGAGCTCCAGGACCATGGATTAGTTTTAAAGCTTTTATTACACCCGAGCAATGCCGGGCTATACTGCTAGTATATATATATATATATATATATATATATATATATATATATAGTTTCATGCTAAACTACTCAGACAAAACATCCTTTAGTAAATACACGAACAACACAATACTTACTACTCATATCTGGAAAAAAAAAACAAAACAGAAATCACACTAAAAATATAAGTTTAGCCTCAACTTCTCCCTAAAAATATGTTCCCCACATCACCATCCACATACGAGCTAAAATTAATAGAAAAACCATTATTATATAACATGTGTTTATTTTACAACAAATTCCGTTTTTAAAAATATTGGTAACTTCTTTTTACTTATTTGGAAAATGCAACATATTTTTATGTTTCTTTGTAGGATATAGAATAATCTATGAAAAAGTGGAGACTTTGAGACAAAGATGAATATGTATTAAGACTACGCGTGTCGACTGTTTATAGTAGGCGTTTTCTTGCCTGGATGAGAGATAAACCCGTTTGTGTGGAAATATTGGTGGAAGATTAGGACGAGAAAAGAAAATGTTATGGTCAGAACTTTATTTCTTCAAACTGAAGATGTTGATGTCTGCTAGATATAAAAGTAGCCCATCTCCGAGTCTGGTCTGTGGTTAACCGCACAGAATTATGCTATTAGTTCACACTCAATAGATGTTTTCTTCAGTGAATTATATTCCCTTCTAATTAGTCTGGCATTTATTTGGTCAAATTTGTTGGGAGATGTTTTACGTTGAATTTCTTGTGCATTTAGTGCATCGTGATGCAATATAACTCTTGTAAAACTTACATAATCTTTATTTTTTTTTTTTTTTTGAGAATTCTGCTTTCTTTCCCGATGTATGCCATTGAGAATCCTGTTTAATTTGTGTTTTAGAGACTGGGTTATATCTATTTAGTTTGGTCCTGTCTATAATTTCATCAGCTAAAATTCAAATCAAGGATCCGCCAATGACGTCAATGCGACATTTACTTTACTCACACAATTCTTCGTAGCCCTGCGGCCTGTCAGTCCAGAAGCGCTTCCAGTTTTTAATCTTTTCTGTTCGTATGAGTAGATAGAGTGTATCGTTTGTCAGTTTGTTATGTTTTTAGAGTAGCTCACGATAATAGAGATAAACCATGTCGTTAAAAAGATCAGATTATAAACATTTTTGACCGTAACATCTGATGAAGAGTTATACTAACTCTCCTGTATATTCCAACACATTTTCTGTTGTATACCACTTCTTGTACATATCGGTTCGACAATGAAACCAAACTGCAATCAATTTGGTGAGAATAAACTTGAATGAATTCGGCGCGAATAAACATCTACTTTGTTGATAAAAATATAAACTTCAGCCAAATTTTCCGATCTTCTTTTCAGTCGAAATGACTAGAATATAAACCTGGTAACAATTCGGCAGGAATAGGCTCAGACCGAAATGATGGTGTTTTTGTCTCATAAAATTAAAATACATTTGTTGACTCAAAGTTTTGCAATACTTTTCAGGAAAGAATGACGAACTATTAACTAAATTAAATGGGGATAGGCACAAATTGATATTCTATAACCTTCATCGGTCTTTCAGCCATGGATTTTGTAACGTTTTTACTCTTTTAATTTCAACATTATTTTCATCCGTTTCAATTGCTTTTCAGAGATCTCCTTTTTCTGAAGAAACATTTTAAATCTCATATATATTCCTTTTTTTCCTAAATTTATTTCTGAGGAGATGGGAGTTCCATTACTTGAATCAGTTTGGCTCGCTTTAACTGAGTACGGACTTCTATTCTCATATACAGGGTGAAAATTTTGAATCCTGAATGACGCCAAGCGGTTGTTTGCTAAGAGAATGAGACAGCGCAGAGCTGACCGCAAGTTCGGCTCCAAGGACTATTGGCGGTCATTCAAACGGGTGCTGAACAATAGCAAATCCTCAATACCTCCTTTAATCCATGAATTTGAGGTTCTCACGTCATCTGCGGACAAAGCTGGGTGCTTTGCTTGCAGATTCTCATCCAACTCCACATTTGACTCATCTAGAGTACCCTCACCCGACTTCCCTATTAGAACTGAAGCTCAACTGTGCGACGTATATATTGCCCCGACAGTAGTATCCAGAATAATTTCAAAACTTGACCCCCATAAGGCGAGTGGTGGCGATGGAATCCCGGTAATAGTCCTTAAGAAATGTGCTCCTTAACTCTCCCCTGTCCTCTCTAAACTGTATAACTACTGCCTTTCTGTTTCCTGTTTTCCTGCATGCTGAAAGTTCTCTTCAGTCGTTCCTGCATTTTAGAGCTGTGGTGAACCTTCGCACCCATCCAATTATCGCCCTATCAGCCTTCTACCAATTTTCGGGAAAGTGTTCGAGGCCATAATTAATGCTGAAATAGTTCAACATCTTACTGCCCACAAACTCTACTCTGCTCTGACAGGCAGTATTGCTTCCGCTTTGCCAGGTCCACGGTTGACATGCTAACAACTGTTACAGAGTACATGCTCCAGGTCCTTGATGAGTCAGGCGAGACTCGTGCTGTAGCTCTGGACATCTCCAAGGCTTTTGACAGGGTTTGGCACTGTGGCCTTCTATGCATGCTACGGGGTTACGGTGTTGCCGGACGCTTGCTTGATCTAATCCAATCTTTTTTAAATAAACGCAAAATGAAATTCGTTTTGAATGGGCATGCCTCTACATCCTACAGCACAAAGGCTGGTGTCCCTCAGGGCTATATCCTGGGCCCGACGCTCTTCCTTATTTTCATAAATGACCTCCCAGATGAGATCAAGAGCCACGTAGGCATCTACGCAGATGACATCACAATTTACTCCCGCATCAGTAAGAAACCCATCGTCGCGGACAAACATAATCTCGCTGCGGACCTTGAACGGGATCTACACTCTGTGGTGAATTAGGGCAAAAAGTAGCTTGTCAATTTCAATACGTCTAAGTCCAAGATGTTCTCTGTCAATCATCACAGGCAACCTCTCCTGCCTCCCATAAGCATGGATCAAGCTAGTCTCTCTGAGAGCAATACAATGAGCCTCCACGGCATTACCCTCTCTTCTGATCTCAAATGGAACCACTACATTGAGTCCATAGCTAAAGCTACTGCTAAGAAGGTTGGGTCACTGTGTCAGGCCAGGATGTTTTTCCCGCCTGAATCCATCCTGTATATATATAAATCAACCATCTCGGCTACAGCCACTTCCCCACCGACGAGATGTGGCTTCCCTTTGTCTGTTCTATAAATACTTTCATGGCTTCTGCTCCAACGATCTAAAGTTACTGGTACCTCTGCAACAGGTGTTTACAACCAGATTAGTAACTGGGTCCCACTCATTAACAGTTAGATTAACCAAATGCAGACGACAATTCTACTCCTGCAGCTTCTTCTCTCGCACTTCCCGCCTGTGAAACTCGCTTCCATATTCTTGCTTTCCTGACGGCTACAACCTCCAGGAATTTAAATGCAATGTCAATACTCATCTATTAACCACTTGACTCTAGCTCTTTCACCACCTCGTATATCCTTTCCTTTCTCTCCACCTTTGCGACTGTCATCACACCTGTATTCCCATCCTTCTATTGCTCCTTTCTAACTGGCTCGTCTTTCTCTTCACCTTCTTCTAATTCATCTTTTTACTCTTATGTCGCCCCTGATTTTCGGTGGCTTTACCGCCTTGCTTGGGGGTGATACAATTAAAAATATATAAATAAATAGATCCAAGTTTTAAAAGCATAATGCAAAGTAAGCAAAATGATCATTTTGCTGATGAAATCGACGGAACATAAATTATATGTATATATGAAATATACAACTATACTTTACTTGTTCTTCGGTGATTTGGCGTAGGCTAAGAGGTTGGTCTGGTCAGAGATAGCACATACTTATATTATGGCACGGGCGATGCGCCTGTCTTTGGTGTCCTAAACTCAACTGTTGTCTAAAAACTGCTAAACTAAATTGACTCTTGACAGTACTGTCTTCTAAATAGACGACATCATTGACACCCGGCACTTCTGTTGTACTCTGTCACACCTCGAGTGTTGACTTATTTGACCTTTGTCATCAAAACAAAACAAAATCTACCTTCGCCAGCAGCATTTTCTGACATTTCAAATAACATCTATTTTTTTCAAAATTTGCAAAAAAATGCGAATACACTACTGGGCAAAATTCTATTCCAAGCAAAATATTATATAACATTTCCTTACTCATGTATTTGTGTCTCAGTTCATTTTGAAGTTGTCTACTATATAAAGGTAAAACACGTAGTGTGAATTGCTTTTCCGCTCACATTACTTCTAAGATTTTTTTAGAATATAATCCAGGATATTAAAGATGAGATAATAATATATTTTTTTGTCTAACCGTGGTCAGTATATCTCAAGACTGGATTTGGATAAAACTCTCAGGGATCTTTGGCCTCATGACCGACACAAACTGATTTTGGGTTTGATTCGATACGGGATAGCGTTTCTGGGTTATTTTCCAAATTTTATCAATAAAATTTAATATTTGCTTTCAAATACCAAATGTTGAATTACGTCACTAGATCATTGTAAATACTTAATTAAATTCCCTGTTTCATTTTTAGTGCACATTCAATTTTGAGAGCTATCGAGTTCATTTTCTCTCTTGAGAACGGTAAAATTCATTGTAATTATTTTTCTTCATTTAAATCTTCTTCATCTGTGGTTAATCACTGAGATTATGTCGATATTACATTGGCGGAGGTTTGCGGTCTTTGAATGCCTTTTCTAGTGATTATTTTCATCATCTTTATTTTTCGATTTTTGCTATGATCACACTACCTACCAAATCTGAAGGAAGACCTATGGTAGCTAGTGGTATGTTTGTGGTTTTTGTTCTTTTTAACGTCACGTCTCAATATTGTACGTACACCACTTTAAAGAACATCTTCAAAAACAGAGGCTTTTTATGCAAGCTGGCAACATCTTATTTGCATAGGAAGAACGGAATTTCACGTTACTTCGCGAGACCCGCCAGCATATAATCAGGCGCGGCCGCCATATTTCTTTTCTTGTTCGCACGTAACAGGACCTTACATGCTCCAGGCCCTTGATGAGTCAGGCAAGGCTCGTGCTGTTGCTCTGGACATCTCCAAGGCTTTTGACAGGGTTTGGCACTGTGGCCTTCTATGCATGCTACAGAGTTACAGTGTTACCGGACGCTTGTTTGATCTAATCCAATCTTTTTTAAATAACCGCAAAACGAAGGTCGATTTGAATGGGCATGCCTCTACATCCTACAGCACAAAGGCTGGTGTCCCTCAGGGCTATATCCTGGGCCCGACGCTCTTCCTTATTTTCATAAATGACCTCCCAGATGAGATCAAGAGCCACGTAGGCATCTACGCAGATGACATCACAATTTATTCCCGCATCAGTAAGAAACCCGTCGTGTCGGACAAACATAATCTCGCTGCGGACCTTGAACGGGATCCACACTCTGTGGTGAATTAGGGCAAGAAGTAGCTTTTTATGCAAGCTGGCAACATCTTATTTGCATAGGAAGAACGGAATTTCACGTTACTTCGCGAGACCCGCCAGCATATAATCAGGCGCGGCCGCCATATTTCTTTTCTTGTTCGCACGTAACAGGACCTTACATGCTCCATGAATTCGTACAGATTGAGGTAAGTACCTTCAGAGAGGCATTTTGACACAATGTTGTTATGGCTACATTTCATGAATTGGTTTAATAACTCCTATAACATCACCATCGGTACTAAGTTCTTAATGTAAGGGATGTACTTATGATACATTTTTTTTTGTATTTCTCTCAAGCTGAGATTTTAAGGGATTTGTTCAATGTGCTCTTGTGTTCTATATTTATAATTCCAACCGGACCTAATATGACTGGTACTATTCTTATGTTCAATTTTCCACATTTCTTTTCCTGTTTTCATTTCCAGGTCATTTTATTTCAATAATTTTTTTTATTTCTCAGTTGCTATGTTACAGACCGTTGGGCATTCCATATCAATGAGGAGGATTTTTCTTTTCAGTTTCTGACAATTATATCCGCTCTATTTGCTTTAATCTTCCTGCCAGTAAAGATTGTGTAATATCATTATTATCATTATGTTGTCGCTTTTCGTCTTATTTTGATTTTTGCTACAGTCGAACTATCTACCAAGTCTGCGGGAAGACCTAACACAGGTCGTGGTGTGTCGTTATGGCTCCATTTCATGTTTTTTTTCTATCAACCCTATCATCCCTAGCCTTACATAGACAAAGTTCTCCTTAGTGTGTGGGCTGTACTTAAGATATTTTTTGTATATCTCTTAAGCTGTGGTTTCCAGGGAGTCTTTCAATGTGTTGTTTTGTTCCTTTTTTTTATCATTCCAAGTGCACCTACTATCACTGGCACAACTCTTGTTTTCAATTTCCACATTTTTTCTATTTCAATTTCCAGGTCTTTATATTTTGACAGTTTTTCGTATTCCTTGGTTGCTATGTTACAATCCGCTGGACAAGCCATATGAATTAATAGGCAAGTTTTTTCTTTCTGGCTTTTTAACAATAATGTTTGGCATATTTGCTTCAATTTTTCTGTCTGTGTAGATGGTGTAATCCCATAGAATGTTGACATCTTCTATTTCTGTAACCGGTGCTGGGTGATGTTCATATAAATGTTTGTTTACATGTTTTCCATAGTGTTTGCACATTGTCCAATTATTATTATTGTGTCATATCTAAC
Source organism: Ascarosepion bandense (assembly GCA_037127315.1). Classification (NCBI taxonomy): domain Eukaryota; kingdom Metazoa; phylum Mollusca; class Cephalopoda; order Sepiida; family Sepiidae; genus Ascarosepion; species Ascarosepion bandense. The sequence goes on from JBBBDQ010001562.1 coordinate 742,689, forward strand.
ATTGCGTTGGAAGGCTGGTAAATACCGTCGCAGCCGGCATTTGCCTCTGTTGCTATGACACTGTCAGCCCTCTGCCTTCGGGTAGAGGGCGCTCTCTGCTTCCGAGCAGAGAGCACTAACCCAGTCGTGGTTCCGCCGAAGGGTAGAATCACAGCTCGGTAAAAATAGACAGTCATTTTTGGCCCGGCTACATGGCCCGGCTACATGGCCGGGAAGACCCACTATAAGACGAACCTTGCGTGGGAAGCTTGGTAAATACCGTCGTAGTTGGCAGTGGAGAGTAATCGTAGATATCCGTTAAAGTTATCGGAGAGTTCCGAAAAAGTTCCGAAAAGTTTTCTTCGGTGTTAGGAGGTAAAAATGACAGGAGCCGTGGTTTTTTAATATAACAAGCTCTTGTTCATTAAATTACATAATCAGTGAATCATTTAATACGTGATACATATTTGAGCGATCATGTCTCGGGAAAAGACATGGCAGAAAGAGTTTTTTCCTCAGTAAGTTGCTATTCAAATACCCATGGGAAAGGTAATAATCCATCTCTTTTTTCCAGTCATGGATTCTATAGCCTTGGCTGGCAACCAGTCTACCGCAGAAAGTAATAGCAAACTACTGCGGGATAATCTTCTGCCCAGTCAGTCATGTGATTTTCTAGACATGATCGCCCAAGCGTGTGTAACGTATGGCACTTTACTGACTGAAGTTGCCATTAATTTCTCTGGTAAATTAGTGGCCAACCAAAATTATAGAACCCAATATTTAACTCACAGATGGAGGGAGAAGTGGTGGATTAATATCTTTCCCAAGGTTATTTTCACGTAAATGAATGCAACGAATTCAACTACAATTCGAACGTGGCTCTCCGATTTTTCTTTCCGAGCCGATATCCACTGCACCACATCGCATATCCGCAACCTTCATTATAACCCTGAGAATATAATAATGAATAAATAAACAGTAAAACGGCAAAGCAAAGATAGATTGTGTGCGAAGATGAAGCTTTTTTTTCAGGACATAGGCGATCATGGTCTTTCACATCTTCCTATCTTTAGTGACTCTTTCACATATTACTTCACCCAAACTATGCTTTGCCATCCACTTGCTCAAGCTCATCAAGTATGTTACCCGTAGCTTTCCCCTGTCTCTCTTTCTCTCTATCTGACTTGTGAGTATCACTTTCTCCAAGCTCCTCTTCCATATTACAAGTCCCAGGATCTTCAGCTTTTATATCCTGGTCTTCCTTATGAGTTTTCTTTTCGTTTGCTTCCTCTCTAAAACCTCGTTTTCGATCCATGGTATCCTTAGTATCCTTCTGTAGAACCACATTTCGGTTGCTTAAACTGTCCTCTTCATCTTTGAGAAGATTGTCCAGCATTCACTGCCATATTGAGGAACATTCATCACATAGCAATATCAATCAAATCTACAAGAACATGTGTAAAGGACTATAACAACGCAGTTCAGTGTTATTACCACTTAATCTAGTCCGTTGTGGTGAATTGGATATCGGCTCAGAACAAGAAATAGGAGAGCCGAGTTCGAATTCCAGTTGAATTTGTTTAATTCACTTACTCGTAAATACCTTTGTGAAAGGTATTAACCCATTTTTTTCCTCAAGCTATGGGTTACACAGTCAACCGAAGAAAGTAATGGCAACCTGTTACGAGAAAATATTCTGCCCAGTTAGTCCTGTCTCTGTCAAGACATGATCGCCAAAGCGTGTTTCACGTATGGCACTCGACTGACTGTATCTATGAATGAAAAGCATAATATCGTTTTAGAGGTAATGCATAGTCAGCTCCCCTATATAAGACCTGTTGACCGGATCCGTTTATCATAACCTCCCCCTACAAAAAAAAAAAAATACATAATAATAATTGTATCTCGACCTGGAGAAGAAGTTGATTTTGTCAAACATAAAAGTGGTAGTCGCACTGAACACCAACGATTCAGGAGTGTCTCGATGACATGCTAAAGGAATTGAAGGAAAATCCGAGGAAGAGTCACAAACACGATGAAAATATTGAAAATATAACCGAAAGTTCTATTCAGATAGTTTCTTCCTTTACACTTCTCACCCGTAGATTCTGCGTTTAGTTTTTGTCATCTGCTATCTTCAAAATGTTAACTGTAACATAAATCACCATTAATTGCATCTCAGAATCCTTCTTTTATATATTATTCTTTCTCCTCCCTAACGTTTCCTCGTTCCCTTTTCAATAACCACTTTCAGTCTTAGTGACTTTATAGCCTTTCTTAGAAATAATAAAAATAGCTAGAGGACTAAAAGAGTGAGAGCGCTGGTGTATTCAGAAATCCTGCTGCGACTTTGTCCCCAATATAAGTCATCAGATATATTTGTTGTTAAACAACGATATGCGTTGTCTCGGCATGAGAAAATAAAGAGCCGAGTTCGAATTCCAATCGAGTTCTTTGCAATGATTTACGCGCAGACACCCTAGGGACAGGTATGAATCCCTCTTTTCTCCAGTTTGGGATTGAATAGCAAGACAGACTAGGCATCCAGTCTACAGCAGAAATAATTGGCAACCTATTAAAGAAAAAATCTTCAAACGCTCTTTTCTAACATGCCTTGTGTCAGTATGATAGGTTTATATGATTAACATGTGAATAATATCTCATGTTGATGTGCAGTCTGACGACTGATAAAAAAAATAATATTACAGTCTTCAGATGTTTTCTTATTGTTTTATTGAAATACTTGACTTCTGTTTAAGTTCTTGATCGGAACTTGACCCAGCATGGCTAGTATTCTGTTCTTTGGGAATTTAAGCACTGGACAGCGGGAAAAACGAATCGATTGATCAGTTCTTTGTAATCATCAAGAGATCTATTGGAGGTTATCGTCACTGTGTTCATTGATATCATTGTTTCGTTCGAGTTTGTTTTGTACGTCATTCGTGCCTTCTAGACGTGTTCTCGTCGCGTTTAATGTTCATTCCTCAATACGATTTATTCTTACTTTTATTGTTCTTCGATTGATTATTTAAATCATTCGTAATTTACACCGCTTCGTTTTTTTTTCTTTTATTGCTCTTTTGCCCATCCGTACTTCTTTCTTTCGTATTAGTTGTGAATGAGAGAAAATGAAGTATGAATAGGCCAAAAGAAAGAAAAGAGAAGAAAATGAAAATAGAAAAACAAAAAGAGAAAATAAAAATAGTATGAAGGATTGATTGAAGAATATGCGTGGTAGAGAAAAGAAAAAAGATTAAACGATATAATGAATAATATAAAATGAAAAATAGATGACGAGTAATGAATGAAAAATAAGCTAAATGAAAGAATTACAAAAGCTTAGAAAGAAGTAGATACGAAAAAGATTGAATATTTTAAAAAGAAACGAATGAAAAACAAAGAAGAAAGTTAAAAAGAAAGAAAAATAGTAGAAAGTGAAGAGGAGAATTCAAAACTAGAAAAAAATGCAAAAAATATTTAACCACAAACAACAAAGAAAACTCTTCTTTTGGGCCGTTTTGCGTTTAGCGGAAAAACATCTGAGTGTTATTTAATGTCGAAATCTATTTTGTAAGCAATTTTGATTCTCGGATAATAATGGTTTTGGTGATGTAAATCTTACTATTTAACTGAAAGAAGAAAAGATTAATTTATACCTTTCTTAAGGTTATTTACGTGTAAGAGAATATAACGAACCCAACTGGAATTGGAACCCGGCTCTCCGATTAACAATGCCAAATCAGTATCCATTAAACCAACAGCACATTTGAAAGGCATCACTGCATATATGTTGAATCAATTGCGTGCTTATATAACAAAACCAATGGGCGTTGCAACTCATAGCTGGGGAGAGAAGAGGTGGATTCAACATTTTCATAGGATATTTGCGCGTAAGTGAATATAATGAACCCAACCAGAATTGGAACTTGGCTCTCCGATTAATAATTCTGAATCATTATCCATTAAACCACCCACACACTCGGAAGGCATCACTATATATATGTTGAATCAATTGCGTACTTATATAACAAAACACTGGAATAAATCTACCCTTCATCCATGCTTAGAATATTGCTGCTACATATGGTCTGGTGTTCCTGCTATATAACTAAAGAGCCTTGATAAAATTCAAAAAAAGAATCAGCAATATTATTGGTCCTGACTTGGTATCTTGACTTCAGCTATTTTCCCGCCATTGTAAAGTTGTCTCTCTGTGTCTTTTCTATAAATACTTTCATAAAAATTAATCGTTAACTGGAGGAAGAAGGAGTAGATTCATGCTCTCCACAAGGCCATTTACGCGTCAGTGAATATAACGAACCCAACTGGAAATGAAACTCGGCTCTCCGATTAACAATGCCAAATCATTATCCATTAAACCAACAGCACATTTGAAAGGCATCACTGCATATATGTTGAATCAATTGCGTGCTTATATAACAAAACCAATGGGCGTTGCAACTCATAGCTGGGGATAGAAGAGGTGGATCCAACCTTTTCAAAGGATATTTGCACGTAAGTGAATATAATATACCCAACTGGAATTGGAAATTAACTCTCTGATTAACAATACTGAATCATTATCCATTAAACATTTGGAAGGCATCACTAGATATATGTTGAATCAGTCGAGTGCTTATGTAATAAAACCAACGAAAATTGGAACTCATAGCTGGGGGGAAGAAAAGGAGGATTCATACATTTCGCAAGGATAATTTCGCGTAACTGATTATAATGAACCCAACTGGAATTAAAACTCAGCGATTATTGGTCTTTTTCACTCTAAATCTATCTTGTTCTCTTTCGATATTTTATCTGTTTTCATTCTTTCTTTTCTTTTCCATTTTCCATTTCACATTTTCGATTTAATCGTATTTTGCTTTTTTACTTTTTCATTTTCTTTTTCATTTTTATTTAGGTTCTCTATTCGCCGCTATACTGTCTTTCTTCCTGTTAAACCTACTCATGTTTTATTTCTATCGCTTCGCTTACTTTCACTATTTTTAGATTTATTTTTTCTCTTTCTTTATTTTTCTCTTTTCTCTTTTCTCTGTTGCTTTATTTCATTTCTTTTTTCTGTTATACTCTTTCTTCTTTCCTTGTGTTTCTTTCTTTCTTTCTCCGAACAAACAGACCGACGGATAGATAAATAGATAAGTTGGTTGGTTGGTTGGTTGGTTGTTTTTTGTTTAGCTGCACATCAACGTCAATGTGTTATTTAATTCCGAAACCTAACTATTTTGTACAAATAATTTGGCTGGGGTATAATAATGGTTTTCCTGAAAGGGCATTACAAATGAAGAAAGACTTGTACCTATGCTTCATTGATTAAGTTAAGAAAATTGCAGAGGATTTATTACTATGCTTCATTGATTACGCGAAAGCATTCGACAAAATACGACACAAAGAATTGATGGAAATGCTAGGCAACCTCGACATTTTCGGCAAAGACATAAGAATAATCAAGAATCTCTACTGGCAGCAAACGGCCTGCATACGGACAGGTAACGACCTCAGTAGATACACAAAAATAGAAAAAGGCGTAAGACAAGGATGTGTCTTTTCACCGGATTTGTTCAACCTATACAGCGAGAATATTTTGAGGACCCTAGATGACACACCAGGATTTGTTATTGGAGGCCACAACCTGAACAACATAAGATACGCGGACGATACAGTACTGATTGCGGACACGGAAATGAAACTGCAAGATCTCATACAGAAAGTAGCAGTGGAGAGTGACAAGAAGGGACTACAAATAAACTTTAAGAAAACTGAGTGCATGGTCATCAGCAAAAGATACAACCCAAAATGCCAAATACAGGTGGGGGATAACAGAATCAAACAAGTCCAAGAATTTAAGTACCTAGGAAGTGTTCTAACAGGAGATGGAAAGTGCGACACGGAGATCCGAAGGCGAATTGGCATGGCAAAGGACGCGTTCCAGAAGATGAGCAAAATACTAACACACAGGAAGATCTCAATAGAAACGAAGAAAAGAGTGCTAGACTGCTACGTGATGTCAGTTCTTCAATACGGATGTGAATGCTGGACAATATCATCGAAAATGAGGACAAAACTGGAAGCGGCCGAAATGTGGTTCTACAGAAGGATGCTCCGGATACCGTGGACCGAGCATACAAGCAACGACGAGGTGTTAGAAAGAATGGCAACAAAAAGGAAATTGATGCTGAGCATCAGGAAGAGACAACTGAAGTTCCTGGGACATGCAATGAGGAAAGATAGCCTGGAGAACCTGATACTGACTGGTCAGATAGAAGGAAGGAGAGACAGAGGAAGGCAGCGGATAACATATTTGCAGGGTCTGATCAGGTGGATGACGGAACGGGGGTTGCCAGGAGCAACAGGCTCAAACATACTAAGAGCCGCAAGGGATAAGGAGACGTGGAGAACCATGATCGCCTACGTCCTGAAGGGACAGGGCACATAGAAGAAGAAGAATCTAATCTAAAATTATTTATAAATAGAACTTTGCGTGCGTGCGTGTGTGTGTGTGTGTGTGTGTTACCTATAGACACCGAAACGGCTAAACCGATTTTGTTGAAAATTTACACAGTTGTACTATAAGCGTCTGCGAGTGTTCTTAGCTAGGTTTTGTGTCGCGGTACCCCCAATAAATATCGAAAATCGACAATCGAAAAATCAGGTTATAGGAGGAATGGTCTGATTTTAATCAAATTTGATACACTCATAGACAAAGACATAAGAAACAATATTCAGAAGTTTCGAGGTTGTATTTCTTACGCTAGTGCAGAAAATCGATAATATATATATATATATATATATATATATATATATATATATATAAAAGGTAAGATGTTTGTGTGTGTGCATGTTTATATGTCTGTATGTCCTTTATACAAATCCTCAATTTTTATCCGATTCTCACCAAAATTCACACAAATATTCTTTAGGCTGAGTCTGAGCTCCAGGACCATGGATTAGTTTTAAAGCTTTCATTACACCCGAGCAACGCCGGGCTATACTGCTAGTTAAGCAATAGATGGAGAAAGAAGAGGTCTATTCATACCCTTCCCAAGGGTATTTGTACGTAATTGAATATAACGAAGCTAACTAGAATTAGAACTTTACTCTCTGATTAACAATTTCGTGCCATTATCTATTACATCACCCGCACATCCGAGTTTACGGCCCCTGGTATCCCCAAGCAGTCATCCATCTAAGTAATGACCAGCCTTGATATTACTTAATTTCGGTGATCGTATGAGAACCGGTGTTTTAACATGGAGTGGGCGTAACCAAAAAAAAAAAAAAAAAACTGCAAAGAATTGACAATTCGAAGAATGAAAAAAAGTAAAAACACAATAGTTCAATAAAAGTATTGAAAGAGAATAAAGAAAAAAGTATTGAAAGTGAATAATGAAAAACAGTATTGAAAGTGAATAATGAAAAAAAGTATTGAAAGTGAATAATGAAAAAAGTATTGAAAGTGAATAATGAAAAAAAGTATTGAAAGTGAATAATGAAAAAAAGTATTGAAAGTGAATAATGAAAAAAGTATTGAAAGTGAATAATGAAAACATATTGAAAGTGAATAATGAAAAAAAGTATTGAAAGTGAATAATGAAAAAAAGTATTGAAAGTGAATAATGAAAAAAAGTATTGAAAGTGAATAATGAAAAAAAGTATTGAAAGTGAATAATGAAAAAAAGTATTGAAAGTGAATAATGAAAAAAAGAATTGAAAGTGAATAATGAAAAAAAGTATTGAAAGTGAATAAAGAAAAAGTATTGAAAGAGAATAAAAAAAGAGGGTTTAAAATGATTACTTTTTTTCCATCTTCATGCACCAATTTCTTTCTTTTTACCTTCATCTCTTCTGGTAATGATTTCTTTCTTTAATCTTTCATGCATCAATTTCTTCTTTCTTTCTTTTTTTTCTTTCTTTAGGTAAAGATTTCATGCAAAAATCCCTTTCATTTTTTTCTTTCGTTTTTTATGTAATCATTTTTTCTTTCATTCTTCATACATCCGATTCTTTCTTTTTCCTTCTTTCTTTCTTCATGTAACATTTCTTTCTTTTCTTCTTCATGCAACAATTATATTTTTTCTTCTTTCTTCACGTAATGACTTCCTTTCTTTCCGTCTTCATACAAAAATTTCTGTCTTTTTTCCTTTCTTTTTTCATGTAATGATTTATTTCTTTCCTACTTCATAAAAAAAATTCTCTTATCCTTCCTTCTTCATTTAACGATTTTTGCTTCATTCTTCATGTAAGAATTTCTTTCTTTTTCCTTCTTCTTTATGCAACGATTTATTTATTTCCTTCATGCAACAATTTCTGTCTTATTTAATTTTTCTTCATGTAATGATTTCTTTCTTTCTTTTTTCATGAAATATTTTCTTTCTTTTTTCCTTCTTTCTTAATGTAATTTCTTTCTTTTCTTCTTCATGCAACGATTTTTTCTGTTTTCCCTCTTTTTTCATGTTACGAGTTTTTTTCCTTCTTTCTTTCGAGATTCAACGATTTCTTTCTTTAGTTCTTCATACATCACTTTCTTTTTATTGCCATTCTTTCTTCATGCAATGACTGCTTTCTTTCCTTTTTCATTCATAAATTTCTTTATTTTTTCATCCTTTCCTTTTCCGTGCAACAATTTCTTTTTTTCAATCTTTCTTTTTTCATGTTATGACAAGCAGTATAGCCTGACGTTGCTCGGGTGTAATGAAAGCTTTAAAACTAATCCATGGTCCTGGAGCTCAGACTTTTTGGACGTTGGCACGAAAGACTAAAAAGCAATAGTTGTTTCCAGTTAAAGCGAAACCGTAGACTGAAAGACAAAGGAATGGATGTAAGTCAAAATTTGATTTCCTGGTATCGATATCAAATAAGTTTTTTAGTCGTAAACTGAATTTTGAAGGCTAAATATGTCCTCTGATTAAATGGTATCATGGCTGAGACTAAGAACTGCAATTATACCTACTGGGAATCAAACCCGAAGCAAAAACTAAAATAAAAGGGCTGAAAAATACAGACATGCAGTCAGATAAACAGACACACACAAATACCTTGCCTTATATATATATATATATATATATATATATAATCGATTTTCTGCACTATTGTAAGAACTGCAACATTGAAACATTTGAATATCGTTTCTTATGTCTTTGTCTATGAGTGTATCAAATTTGATTAAAATCAGACAACTCCTTCTATAACGCGATGTTTTCGATTATCGATTTTCGATATTTATCAGGGGTACCTCCACACAAAACCTAGCTAAGAACACTCGCAGATGCTTATCGTACAACTGTGTAAATGTTCAAGAAAATCGGTTCAGCCGTTTCGGGGTCTATAGACAACGGACACACATACACACACACATACACACAGAGACAAAGTTCTGTTTATAAATAAGTCTAAATTGCTTTCTTTTTTTCTAAATGAAAAACGTTTCTTTCATTTTTCCTTCCGTTTTTCCTGTAACCCTTTCTTTTATTGTTCATGCCACAATTTCTTTCTTTTTTGCTTTTGTCTTTATGCAATTATTTCTTCGTTCTCTTCTTCATACAATATTTTTCCTTTTTTCATGTAATGATTTTTCTTCCCTTCTTCATGCATCACTTTCTTTTTCTTTCTTTCTTTATTCATGTTATGATTTCTTTCTGTTTTATTTCGTGAATCTAATTATATCTTTTTTTTCTATCCTTTTTCTTCAAGTAACGCTTTCTTTCGATATGCAACAATTTCTTTCTTCTTCCTTCTTTCTTTCTTCATGTAATGATTTCTTTCTTTCATTCTTCGTGCAACAAGTACTTTATTTTTCCTTCTTTCTTTTCTTCATCATG
>JBBBDQ010001562.1:770000-777500 GCA_037127315.1 Ascarosepion bandense
GAAATGAAGAAAGTTTCTACTATTAGAAACAATATTCATCGTCATATTATAAAAAATGTTAATGTGTACTGCTCACAAACTTATAAAACATTTTTTCGATATAATATGCTCAATAAATTCCTAAGAAAAAATCGCTTACTTAAGGTTGAAGGTTTGGTAGAGGATTGCAACGAATAGATAATCAAAAGTAAATAGCAAAAAAAAATAATCATAACACTTTAAAAATCCATTTTTCTCGAGCGAAATGTAAATGCACCAATCTATATTCACTTTGCCATTCATGGGAATTGATAAATGTTTAATAATATCGATCTGTCGCGAATCGAAGAGTCACACTTCAGCGACTGATTTCAATCGACCATTAGCTACGGTTCAATGATATTTCTAAACAGGCCGACGAAAATAGAAGTCTGCATATTGGTGGAGTCAAATGACAAGACAGAGAATCTTTGAATAGCTATAATAGACTGGTAGAAAAACTTGTCATTAGAGATCCCAGAGACGTTTGAAATCTCGAACTTACCGTGAGATAAATTTAAAAAATATCCGTATATATTTTTCTAAAACAACATATGAACAGCAAAAGTTTTAGATTTTATGTATTTAAGGAATTTTAAATCAGTAAGTTCAAATTAAAATGACGAATAATTTTTGCACTATTTACATTGTTATAACTGATGTGCTCATCTGCATTGTCATATTCACGACGTCTCGGTCGTTGTATTCTCCGGCCTTTTTCATGTAATTAGAATCTCACCCTTTATTTTGTCCACCGGAGTAGATTGTTCTGGTTCAACGTGCCATGCCTTTTCTGGATATCTCGGTTTTATTTTTTCCTTTTAAACTAAGTCGATCTGCAAGTTTTTGTTCACGTCTGCTGTAGCCAGGTATTGAACTGACAACTCTTTTGGTCAAGTCATTGGATTATTTCAAACAACGCTTATATCCATATGTCCTTGGGGATATCAGTTGATGAATAATTGTTTTAGAGTAATGTTATGTTGTCCAAAAGATTTTCCTTCCCTCTAAATGCAAGTAATATAACATTTCTGTTTAAATCATATACAGTGATCGTCAAGATTATTAGCACTGTTTAACAAGTAGTTTATGAGGCTATAATTAAATTTTATAATGGTAACTAAAAAAAACAAAAAAAGCAGTACTTTCGTAAAGTTACTTTTATTTTTGGTAAATTTACCCAACAAATATTCTAACTGATAAATGGAATTGTTTTTTTTCCGACTTTACATGTTAATTTAAAATTCGAAAATATTTTAGAGTGTAAAATTTGGGGGGAGATAATAATGGTTTATGGATACAAGTCTTACTAATTAACCCATAGTTGAGGAGAGAAATGGTGGATTATTACATAATCAGAATTTTATAAACAAACAATAAATTATGTAGATATAAAGTAGAGGCTCAATTTTGTATTACAATCTGGATATAAACTAATCCCTCACTTTGTGGCCAAAATATGTTTCATCCCATGCAAGGCGGTACCTCCACTGATGCGCAGAGCGCTACATAAGAGAGTAAACGTTTAGGCAGGAGAAGAGTGAAGAGAAAGACGAACCAGTTACAGGGGTTGTCAGAGAAAGGGCAGGAGAAGGATGTGAACACAGGAGTGAATGCAGTTGCGAAGGTAGAGAGAAAGGAAAGAACAAGATACGCGGGGTGATGTAGAAAGGACTGGAGTCAAGTGGATAAGAGATGGGTATTGACATTGCATTTAAATTCCTAGAGGTTTTAGCCGCCAGGAAAGCAAGTATACGCAAGGGAGTTCCACAGGCGGGAAGTGAAAGAAAAGAAACTGCTGGAGTGGAATTGTCGGCTGCACGAGTGAATTCTTGTGGAGGGGGCACGAGTGACTTAAGTTCATCGGAGCAGAAGCCTTGAAAATATTTATAAAAGAGACAAAGGGAAGCCACATTCCGCCGGCGAGAAAATGGCTGGAGTCGAGCTGCCAGGTCGGGACCAATCACATTACAGATTTTGGAGCCTGTCGAGAACATTGAGACGAACAGCTGGGGCACCTGACCAGATATGATAACAGTATTCCATGCACGGACGGATGGTTGATTTATATATATGCCAGATGGATTCAGACCCGACAGAGTGACCCAACGTTATATTTATATTCAAGAGAATGTAAAATCTAAAAGACATACCTACGTAGATAATCAGTATTGGAATAATTAATTCGGTTTTTGCAGGTTATTTAAAGCAAGAAAATCCTTTTATTTTTTATTCTTTTTTAAATTTAACCCTCTAGGGTTAATATCATATTTGATACAGTATGAAAACAAGCCTTGAAAGAAATATTTTCCTGAAAATTTTTTTAAGATAAATATTTTATAAATTTCAAATGAAAGCAGTACTGACTGCTCAGTCAATGAATACCAAATGTTTCCTTATAGGGAAATACCAAATGTTTCCTTATAGGGAAATACTGTATCAAATATGATACGAATGGCCCTAGAGGGTTAATCATTTTACCCTAAGCAAGGCAGGACGGATACTAGTGCGCAGGGGGTTATGGTGAGAAAAAATCTAGGTACAGGCGTTATTGAAGAAAGGATAAAAGATGAACAGGATTTCAGAAGAAATAACTATAATATCAGTTGACGTTGCATTTAAATTTTTTCTAATGCCAAATACAGGTCGGGGATACCAGAATCCAGCAGGTACAAAAATCTAAATACTTGGGAAGCGTTATAACAGAAGACGGAAAGTGCGACACACAGATCCGAAGGCGAATTGGCATGTCGGAGGAAGTATTCCAGAAGTTGAGTAAAGTATTAAGAAACAGGACAATTTCGTTAGAAACAAAGAAGAGAGTACTGGATTGCTACGTGTTGTCCGTCCTTCAATATGGCAGTGAATGCTGGACAATACCATCAAAGATGAAGGAAAAACTTGAAGCAACTGAAATGTGTTTCTACAGAACGATGCTGCGAATATCATGGATCGAGCATGTGAGCAATGAGGAGGTCTTGGAAATGATGGAAACAAAAAAGAAATTAATACTGAGCATCGTCAAGAGACAGCTGAAGTTCCTGGGACACGCAATGAGGAAGGAGTGCTTGGAGAATCTGGTACTAACAGGCCAGATAGAGGGAAAAAGAGACAGGGGAAATCAACGGATAACATATTTGAAGAACCTAATCAGGTGGATGACGGAACGAGGATTGCATGGTGTAACAGGAGAAGGCGTGCTCAGAGGGTCAGGCACATAGAAGAAGAAGCCATCTAGAAAGCAAGTAAACGAAAAGGAGTCCCACAAGCGGGAAATGCGAGAAAAAACTTTTCGAGTATAAGTGACGTTTGCATTTCACCTATAGCAGGATTGCCACTAGTACGTACTGGGTTCTTCTTCTTCTATGTGCGTTTTCCTTTCAGGACATGGGCGATCATGGCTTTCTACATCTTCCTATCTCTGGTAGCTTTTAGCACGCCTTCTTCTTACAGCGGTGAGTAAGTAACTGAGGGCGAGCCGACAGGTCAGATCAAATAATATTGCAGATTCTTCTTTGGATCTCATCAAGTAGCTCAAGGTAAATAGCAGGGACACAGGACCAGTATTGTGGTAGCAATATTACAGATGAGAGACAACATACCACGCGCTCTGGGACGAATCATACTATTCCCTTCGAATTTAATTTATTAAGAGTAAGATATAATAGGATAGCTTCTTCTCAAGTACCGCTACGTCGAAAAAGATACCTTCAAACATATATTGCCTTGATCACTATAATCCTAATCTCTTCATATAGTTTCGTAATTGAGTCTGCGTATAGAAGGGGTCGGCAACTTATGGCACGCGTGCCACACGTAGCACGCCAACCAATTTCCAATGGAACATAACCGCAAATGACAGCACAAAGTCCGAACCAATAACTAATACAACTCTAACAAAGTATGTTACCGATATAAAGCAATTGGCTAAGACCATGCAAGGGCAAGACTCCCATTAATAATAAAAACTAAAAAAACATTCACTAACAGTTTATTTCTATTAATGTGGCTTACATTATTATTGTATATATTTCTATATAAAATATATTGCAAAACAGATACATTAATATTTCAGTCAGTTAAGTGCCATAGGTGAATCACGCTTGGGCGATCATGTCTCTGTCGAGACATGACTGACTGAGCAGAAGATTATCCCGCAGTAGGTTGCCATTGCTTTCTGCAGTAGATTAGTTGCCAGTCAAGGCTATAGAACCCAATCTGTCCTGCTATTTAACCCATAACTAGAGGGAAGAGACGGATTAATACCTTTCCCAAGGGTATTTGTGCGTAAGTGAATGCAATGGATTCAACTGGAATTCGAACTCGGTTCATCCGATTTCTCGTTCCGAGCCGATATCCACTGCACCACAACGCACATCCTCATTGATATTTACTTGTATAAAAAATACGTCTGCTGTTGTCACACTGAATGATTTTAAAACATAAAGTCAGTACATAGCAAAAGTTGCCGAATCGTGACGTATAGCAAGCTAAGAAGAGTGTCTATTTGGCCTTATATTTGATCAGTAGTTAAAAAAAAAGGAAAATTAAATAAACTATGGATTTCAATTAATAATAGAAAAAACGTGAGTTTTTGGAGGCTTTTTTAAACATGAATCTTGTCGCAAATATATGTGAAACTCGAATTTGCCCTTTCTTAGGTGGGCGCTTATATATCTTCTTTTTAGCCACGTGTATATATCTTAAGTTCCGCTAAGTGGACCACTAGTTTATATGTTGAATGCAGCTACTAATGTCGTCTGAGTCGTGAATATGTACCTGATTTCTACGAGAACACCTATGTCAAAACTGATACTCTTGACTTCAATGATATTCTGATGTGGCGTTAAATCAATAATCTGGTATTTCTTGAAGTGAATCACTTACTACTCGACATTATTTCTTTTTTTTCTAAATAGAGTAACAAAAAAAAAAAGAAAGATAATCTAAAATAGTAAAAACATTGACTGACAAATTAAGTTTGTTTCGTTTCTTTAAAACTTTTTCACTCATCTAGTCTCTCATAAACATAAATAAACAATTATTACGTTTAATGTTTCTTAAAATGTTAAGATCTTTGTTGAAGTCAACTTTTTAATCATTTTAATCGATTAGCGATTTACGCTAAGGAAGATCAGACGTGTAAATATATTTCTTATCGAAATATGAAATGTTCAAATTATTTTTTCTTCAGTGAAGAAATATATTATTGTTTTATTTTACTTTTGTATTTTCAAGTGAATAAATTAAAGATTAAACACACGAAGATACATACATTAATCCTAATCTGAGTTAATATTGAATCAAAACTTCAATTTCTTAATGATAGTAAAATCTTTTCTATACAGAAAAAAAAATCAGCTTTTTTCCCATTTCTCAGGCAAACATTTACGAGTATGCTCTTCGGTAGTGAAAATGAGCGAGTAAATTTTAACTTTAAATTTACATTAGCAACGCGGCCTGGCTATTGATGAACCATATGACATTCACCCTAGAATTCGGTAAGTGTTGCCTGTGCTTGATTTAAATGATAAAATAGGAATAGGGCCAAAATTTATATAAATAAAAATGTACTTGTCCGCTAATCCTGAAAATGGCTGAACCAACTCTTAAAATTTTTACGATAGCAGTTTAATTAAATACGAGCGTGTTTTTATGTACCTTATATAAAAAAAAATTACAATATTGAAAGATATATATTTTGAAAATCTAATAGAGCCGATGGGAGCCGAATAAAAAAACTTTCATTTTAAATACGGACGCGTTTACAGACAACTTTATTTCACAGAAAACATAGGAAAATTGTACATTGAAGGTAAACGAAGCCTTTTATTATTATTTCTATTTTGGCGGGCGTAAACAACAGAAATCCCTTCCCCTTTTAAAAAAAATTCTATTCATTTTTTTTTTTTAACGAATTATTATCGATACCCCATTTATTTCGTTAGTTTAGTAAATAAATTTCTTCTTTTTTTTCCATTTAACCAAACTAAGCCACTGCAACATAGAATCAATGTCTAAACGATAAAATTAAATCTATGTAAAATTGTCATATCTATTATAGATATAAATACATAAACTAGAATAACAATGGCCTATTATAGAAGACTCTATTCTCATGTAAACTGACATGCTTATCTTTTAATGTCTATAAAATCATAGTCGGGTCAATGCCAGCTTTTGGGAAATTAGAAGATCGAAGATGCAGGGTAAAAAAGTGTCCGAAATAAATATATGAGAGTTTGAATGAAAGGACTATTTTCAGAATAATACAGTCTAGCCCAGGGAAACCGGAAGTGTGAATATTGATTGCTATCATGCTTCCGGGTTAACGCGGCCATTTTGTCTGCTGCACGACATGGTGTCCGTTTTAACATGTGGCCTCTTTTTTCTTATTTTCTTTTCCTTTGTAACCCATCTTTATTTGATTTCGTCTGCGATTTCTGGTCATATTGATTTTCATCTCCTAATTCTGATCAGAAATATGTTCATTTATAAATGGATTTATAAGAGTTCATAAAATCAGATCAACATCTACTTCTAAATTTTGACATATCTGAAGAGAATCTTACGAAATTTTGTTGGTCTTACTTGATTCTAGTATTCCCCACCTGTATTTGGCATTTTGGGTTGCTCTTTTTGCTGATGACCATGCATTCGGTTTTCTTACAGTATATTTGTGGTCATTTTTGTCACACTCTACAGCTACCTTTTGTAGGAGGTCTTGTAGTTTTCTTTCAGTGTTTGCAATCAGCGCCGTGTCATCTGCATAACACTTATTATGGCAAACTAGCAGTATAGCCCGGCGTTGCTCAGGTGGAATGAAAGCTTTAAAACTAATCTATGGTCCTGGAGCTCAGACTCTTTGGACTATAAAGCAATTGTTGTTTCCAGTTAAAGCGAAACCGTAGACTGAAAGACAAATGAATGGATGTAAGTCAAATTTTGATTTCCTGGTATCGATATCAAATAGGTGTTTTTCGTCGTAAACTGAATTTTGAAGACTAAATAAGTCCTCTGAGTAAATGGTATCATGGCTGAGACTAAGAACTACAATTATACCTACTTAGAGTCAAACCCGAAGCAAAAACTAAAGTAAAAGGGCTGAAAAAATACAGACATACAGGCAGATAAACAGACGCACACACAAACATCTTGCCTTTTATGTATATATATTATCGATTTTCTGCACTATTGTAAGAATTGCAACCTTGAAACTTCTGAATATCGTTTCTTATATCTTTGCCTATGAGTGTATGAAATTTGATTAAAATCGGACCACTCCTTTCATAAACTGATTTTTTCGATTATCCATTTTCAATATTTATCGCAGACACTTATAGTACAACTGTGTAAATTTTCAAGAAAATCGGTTCAGCCGTTTCGGAGTCTATAGGTAACGGACACACATACACACACACAAAGTTCCATTTATAAATAAGTTTAGATAGATATGTTCTGTTATTCTAATGCACTGTTTGA
>JBBBDQ010001562.1:782500-790000 GCA_037127315.1 Ascarosepion bandense
TAACACAAATTCTACTTCATCAGCCTCTTTTCTCGCACTGCGGAATTCCCTTCCATTTACTTGCTTTCCCGACAGTAACAATCTCCAAGAATTTAAATGTAAAGTCAATAGTCATCTCCTGTCTCACAAAGTTGCATCCTCTCTCTCTCTCTCATGCTTCTTTCTCCGTTCACTCCACTCTCATCAGTATTCTCATTCTTTTCTCACCCACGTCCTGACACCCTCTATAACCTGTCACTCTTTCTCAATGAGGAATCTCAACAGCAGATTTCGAGAATGCATTCGTACAGGAGTACGCCATCTACAGGATGTAATTTAAAAAAAATGAAAATTCCATCATTGTTTCTTAAATGGCATGTTTTAAGATTTCAATTATTTTGAATAAATTATTTTTCTTCCCTGACTCTTAGTTTTATTGGATTGTTAAAAAGTTTCCGTTTTTTTTTTTTGGTGGGGGGCACCGTGTATAAAATGTGTTCAAAGTTGAATAAAATTTGCTGTGCAAGTAAAATAAGCCCAACCATGGAAGCCAAAACAAAACATGCCCATACGACGAGATTTTTTTTAAATGAAATAAATGAATAAATAAAAAACAAAAATGTAATTCGTATACTGGTGTTCTTTTTTCCTTTATCAATGAATTCAATGCAGAAACAAGAAATGGGTGTAGGAAAATGACTCTACTCACGAGACCTTTACAATGAAGTGATTCTGGGAGAACTAAAAGTCTTACCAGGATTTCTTATTGGTGGGCCCAAAAGTAACACTCTTTCTCTTGTTACCCACCAAACCCTGATTTGCCATTCATTTGCTCGAGCCTATCACGTATGTCATGTGTTTCTTTCCCCTGTCTCACTTTCTCTCTATATGTCTTGTGAGTATCAGATTCTCCAAGCCATCCTCCCTCATTACATGTCCTAAGAAATTCAAATGCATTTTCCTGGTGTTAAGTATCAGTTTCATTTTCGTTTTCCTCCTCTCCGAAGCCTTATCGTTGTTCACATGTTCAGTCTACGGAATTCTGAATTAGAGATGCCGAAATCAATATTTGAGATTTCGTCAGTAATTTAAAAATATATGATATGCATATGACAGTGTGGATAGCAGACTTAGAAAAAATATACAGGAACTTCTACAGAAGGTATTAATAGAAAGTGGGAAGAAAGGACTAACTATCAATTGTAAGAAGACAGAATGTATAGGTATCAGCAAAAGAAAAAACCCAAAATGCAAATTAAAAATACTAAAATTTAACATTTTTAAAAATGTAAATATTTTGGATGGTTTTTAAGTTAAATGAAATTGTGACACCGAAAACCAAAGCAGAGTCGGATAGCTTTGGTTGGTTGTTTATTTGTTTAGCGGCGTATCAAATCCTCTATATATTTTACAAGTTTTACTAATTTACCCCTAGATAGGGAGAGAAAAGTAATTCAAAAGTTTCCAAAGGGTAATTGTGCGTAAGTGAATATAAGGAGCCCAAATCTGAACTCGGTTCTCAGATTAACAATTCTGATCCATTATCCATGACACCACCCTCACATCTAAACGTACAGTAGCTGGTATTTATAAGCGGTTACCTATCTAAGTACTAACCGAGATCTATGTTGCTTAACTCCCGTCATTATACAAGAAACGGTGTTTCAACGTGAAGTGGTGTAAGTCATTAGGATAGCGAATGTGGCTTAGCAAAGTATTAAGAAACGGAAAAAGTTCGTTAGAAACAATGACTACTTGACAGTTGTGTAATATCAGTCCTTCCTCAAGGCTGTAAATTTCTGTGAAAATACAATCACAGATTTCAATTTCCGGTCTTGATAGAGTCCGCGGATTTGTGGGTGATTAACTATTTTCCAACCTACTACCCCTTTCTCATAGACGAACTTTTGCAAGCCTGGTACCTCTAGTTATAACATTTACGGCTAAGACTCGCCATACCACGTATCTTTTAGCAAACCATCCTCATTTTCTTCGCATTCGGAGATTTAAGTCCTACACGAACAGCTTCTTTTCTCATTGTGGAACCGATTCCGAAATGTTTAATGCTTCCCCAAACATTAGAAATTTAACCTGTTCTACTCTAAGGTTAAACGTCACCTTTCCCAGATCCTGATAAACTGTGTCTCTTCTTAGTTTTTAACCCACCTATCTCGAATGGCACTTTCACCTTGTACAGAGTAAACTATAAAATTAATAAATGTAATATTTTTTATTGAAAATGAGCTATATTCATTCACAACAAATTAAACAGTTAATAAATATGAGTTCGTATTTTATCAGTCCAGCTTTTGTGGTTTATCTCGGTATACCGAGAGCTGGTCTAACCTTACTGCTTTGGCATTTATATAGTACTTGCCATAGCTATGCTAATTTGGCAGTCGTTTATATATCATTACATGAATATTAAATACTGAACAGACTATCATAAATAGATACCCCAAGATTAAGTGGTAATAATGATCAAAGTCGTGTCCTCCTAGAAGTAATCGACTAAAAACGAAATGGCGGAATGCCACACATAGGCAGTAGTCGAATTGCACTGAATAAAGGTTCGTCTTCCTTAAAAGACTGGTATTTTTTATGACTTTCGACTCGGAATGAGAAATCTGAGAGCCGATTCCAAATACCAGTTGTAATGGTTCATTCACTTATACGAGAATACCTTTGGGAAAGCTATTAATCCATCTTCTCCCTCCAGTTATCTGTTGCATAGCAGGACAGATTGGGTTCTATCTCTCTATCTATCTATCTATCTATCTATCTATCTATCTATCTATCTATCTATCTATCTATCTAAGCCTGTTCACTTCTATCTGTCTCTTTATATCTCTATTTATCTATGAGAATGAGAAGTCGATAAACCGAGTTTGAATTTCAGTCGAATTCGTTTCATTCACTTACGCACAAATACCTTTGAAAAGGTATTAATCCATCTTCTTCCTCCAGCTATCCGTTGAATAGCAGGACAGATTGGGTTCTATAGCCTTGGATGGCAACCAGTCTATAGCAGAAAGTAATGGAAACTTACTGCGAGAAAATATTCTACCTACTCAATCATGTCTCTAAAGCGATATAACCGCCCAAACGTGTATCACGTATGTCAGTTAACTGATTGATAGATATCATTTTTAATCGTCTACGAGTACAAATATATCCCGGGTGGTAAATATTCGTTTTAGCTCCCGACGGCTTTGAAAGTCCATAAAAATAACGAACTATATCTCGCACTTTTTCTCTCTCGTAAGTCTCACGAAGTAATGTAATTAACTACATAATGACGTTCTACGTAGGCAACAAATTTCGGTAGAATTTTGGTCGATTTTCTTCCTTTATTGAAACTTCCGGTGAGGTACTTCCTGTAATGAAAGTAGTGCGCTATTGTATTTCTACGCTTATTACTTTAATGACAGGAAGTACATCGCCGGAAGTTTCAGTAAAAGAAGAAAACAGACCAAGCATCCACCGAAATTTGTTGCCTACATAGAACGTTATTCTGCAGTTAATTAAATAACTTCGGGAGAGTTACGGGAGAGAAAAAGTGCAAAATATAGTTCGTTTTTTTTAGGGACATTTAGATAAACAAGGTAAGTTTGTTCAATAACCAATTGTTGATTTGAGTTCAACATATACATTTGCATAGAGATAATGCTTTTTTGGATAAATTTGAAGGGGGAAAGCCGTCGGGAGCTAAAACAAAAATTCACCTCCCGGGTTGCGTCGTTTCGAATTATGTCATTTATGATTATACGCCCTTTGTCCAAAATATATGGAAAAAGAAAAATCAGGTTTAAATCATTTTATTCGACTTTATGTCTGTCTTCTACAAATATCAAAGTTATAATATCACTAGAAAAGCGTTAAAATAACATAAAATCATATTATTGTACAACTAGCAGTATAGCCCGGTGTTGCTCGGGTGTAATGAAAGCTTTAAAATTAATCCATGGTCTTAGAGCTCAGACTCATTGGACGTTGGCACGAAAGACTAAAAAACAATAGCTGTTTCCAGTTAAAGCAAAACCGAAGACTGAAAAAAGAAGGAATGGGTCTAAGTCAAATTTTGATTTCCTGGTATCGATATCAAATAGGTGTTTTTCGTCGTAAACTGAATTTTGAAGGCTAAATAAGTCCTCTGAGTAAATGGTATCATGTCTGAGACTAAGAACTACAATTATACTTACTTTTAGCAGAAACTAAAGTAAAAGGGCTGAAAAAATACAAACATACAGGCAGATAAACAGACCAGACACACACACAAACATCTTGCCTTATATATATATATATATATATATATATATATATATATATACATTGTCGATTTTCAGCACTATTGTAAGAACTGCCACCTTGAAAGTTCTGAATATCGTTTCTTATGTCTTTGTCTATGAGTGTATCAAATTTGATTAAAATCGGACCACTCCTTCTATAACCCGATTTTTCGATTATCGATTTTCGATATTTATCGGGAGTACCTCGACACAAAACCTAGCTAAGAACACTCGCAGACGCGTATAGTACAACTGTGTAAATTTTCAAAAAAATCGGTTCAGCCGTTTCGGAGTTTATAGGTAACGGATACACACACGCACGCGCGCACACACACACACACACACACACACACGCACAACACACACACACAAAGTTCCATTTATAAAGAAGCTTAGATAAATAAGAATACAAGTAAATGAACAAATTGAATGTAAATATTAGTGAATTAACATAATTTTTTTAAAATCATCTCACCCCAAGCAAGGCAGTCTACTGCCACTGTTGCGCAGGAGGTTACATAGGGGAAAGGGATGAGAAAGAGGGGTTAGTTATAGAAAATGTCAGAAGGAGGCTACTGAGGATGAGAATACCGAGGGTGTGGGTGGAGTAGGTGGAAAAAGAGCTTGAGAGAATGGATGCAAGTTAGTGTGATAGAAGATGTCTATTGACCTTACATTTAAATTCCTGGAGATTGTAGCTGTCGGGAAAGCAAGTATATGGAAGGAAATTCCACAGGCGAGAGGTGCGATAAAAAAGCTGTTAGAGTAGAAATTGCGGTTACATTTTATCGGTTTCACTGTAAAAGGGCGGGACCTACATGCTAATCTAGTAGCTTGTGTAAATTCATAACTAGCGGGCACCAATGATCTAAGTTCACTGAAGCAGAAGCCGTGAAAGTATTTATAGAAGAGGCACAGGGAAGCCACGTCACGCAGGGAAGATAGCGACTGCAGTCGAGCTGCCAAGTCGGTATCTATCACATTACAGATTCCACGTTGGATTTTGTCAAGGACCCCTAGGTAGATAGCAAAAGCACCCGACTAGATATGGCAACAATATTCAATGCACAGGCAGATGGTAGATCTATATATGTGCAGGATAGTTTCAGGCTGGAAAAACTGACGTTACTTTGGTAATTTGTTACAGGAGAGGCAACTTTAGTAGTCTCCGAAGATACTTGTCTTTAAGTTAAACACACCTTATAACCTGTCACTCTTTCTCATAACTTACCTCCTATGTAACCCCCTGCTCAACAGTGGCAGTAAACTGCCTTGCTTGGGGCGATTAGTCAGTTAAGTGCCATACGTGATACACGCTTGGGCGATCATGTCTCGAAAGAGACATGACTGACTGGGCAGAAGATTATCCCGCAGTAGGTTGCCATTGCTTTCTGCGGTAGACTGGTTGCCGACCAAGGCTATAGAACCCAATCTGTCCTATTATTTAACCCATAACTGGAAGGAAGAGACGGATTAATACCTTTCCCAAGTGTATTTGCACGTAAGTGAATACAATGGATTCAACTGGAATTCGAACTCGGCCCCCCAGCTTCTCGTTCCGAGCCGATATCCACTATTATTAAAAAAAGATATCCCTGTAATGATTTTGGAAACACCGATTAAACGTACAGCGTATTTTTCAACGATTTTAAGGTTAAAGTTTTTCCAATATACTGTGAGATTAACTGAAAGTATTTTTTTTTTTTTTAGAGAATTGATTCCTGCTCGCTAAGGAAGAAAAATGGTTAATAGATGGCTACAAAGATGTAGAGGAACGAAAATTATTTTTACTGTTATTTCTGTTATTGGTGTAAATAAGCTACTTTTTATGTGTAAAGTTTTCTTCTATGATTCACTAAATGATGCTCCAGTTCATCGTTTTCTGAAAGTGAACATGATATTTTGTCTTAAGATAATTTTTTTTTACTAGACATCGAAGAACACCTGTTCTCGCTTTCTTGTTTTTGAAAATTTCGAATCCAGATCAAAAGAAATGAAAATTAGGGAAGGAAGCCAAATGAATTGAAAGTATGAATAAAAAGAATAACGAAAAAGTACTATTTTGAATGAAAAAGAATTTAGAAAAAATAGTACTGTGGGAAGGAAAGGAAGAAGGAATCGATAAGAATAAAAAAATAAAAAATAAAATGGCAAACAAAGTTTAAAAAGGAAGGAAAAGTAATAAGTGAATTATTTAAATAAGAAATCATATGAGAGTGAAAGAAAACAGGAAAGAAAGCAAGAAAAAAAGAAAATACAAAAAAGGGAAGGAAAATAAAGGGAAGAAGGAAGATAAAAGAGAAAAATGAAAGAAAAGAAGAAAGGAAAAAGAAAGAAAAAGGAAGGAAAAATGGCAGAAGGAAAGAAAAAAGAAGAGAGAAAAAGAAAAAAACAAAAAAAAAGAAAGAAAAGAAGGAATTAAATAAAGAAGAAAAATAAAAGGGAAGTTAGGGAGAGTAACTGAATATACAAGAAAAACAAAAGAAATTCTGAGTATATCCATATGAATATTTATAGCCACACACACACACATATATATATATATATTATATTTTAGAAGATGTACAAATTTTTTATATATCCACGACAAATCGTACATTTGTTTCGACATTGAAACTACAATGTCTCATCAGGTGGTGTGGACAGGAATGGAAAGCCTCTTTTCTTATATTTACACACACACACACACACACACACACACACACACACACACACACACACACACATATATATATATATATATATTATATTTTAGAAGATGTACAAATTTTTTATATATCCACTACAAATCGTTCATTTGTTTCGACATTGAAACTACAATGTCTCATCAGGTGGTGTGGACAGGAATGGAAAGCCTCTTTTCTTATATTTACACACACACACACACACACACACACACACACACACACACACACACACACGTATATATATATATATATATTATATTTTTAGAAAAGATGTACAAATTTTTATATATCCCACTACAAATCATTCATTGTTTCATTAAACTACAATGTCTCATCAGGTGGTGTGAACAGGAATACAACCTCTTTTCTTATATTTACACACACACACACACACACACACACACACACACACACACATATATATATATATATATATTATATTTTAGAAAATGTACAAATTTTTATATATCCTACAAATCGTTCATTGTTTCGACATGGCTGCCTAATGTCTCATCAGGTGGTGTGGACAGGAATGACCTCTTTTC
>JBBBDQ010001562.1:812500-927500 GCA_037127315.1 Ascarosepion bandense
TACTCTAAAATATAATTTATAATAAGTATCCACAGCTCTATATTATATATCGAGCACTGTTTTAAATTAATGCTTTGGACGTTGTAAAAAAAAAAATTTTCTTCGTTCCTTATTCACTCGGATATATATATATATCCGAGTGATATATATATATATATATATATATATATATATATTCACTCGGATATATATATATTTACGAGATAATTAAGTACATATTTAAGCCCACATATCCAAACACAACTATATATATATATATATATATATAATTAAGTACACATTTAAGCCCACATATCCAAACACAAATATATATATATATATATATATATATATATATATATATATATATATATATAGTTTTGTTTGGATATGTGGGCTTAAATGTGTACTTAATTATCTCGTAAATATTTCGTGTATATAAATATATGCGAGATTGAGAATACGACAATTTAGATAACGTGATATGTGAGTGCGTATATACACCGCACTACGGGGGCGCACGGAAGCCCTGTGCTTATGAAGAGTATATATGTATCAGTATGAAAACGCTAAAACCTAAAAAAGATGAAAAAGAATCAGTGGGTATGTAAAATTAAACAAAATCATAGGATAAGCATATGTGGGAATATATACATAGGTATATGTGGATTTAAGTTAATATGAGTAAGTGGGTTGACCTGATGGGGTCAAAGATACGCCTAAAGTCAGAGGAATTGGTTTTTTTCAGAGGTCATACCATCTAAGACAGTCAAATAACTTCAATCGGATACTACCCATATTTGGAACTGGACTATATCTCTTTCTCCCCTTCCCTCCCGTTCCTTCATTTCTTTCTTTCCTCCTCCCCCTCACAAATATTGTCATTTATTTATTTGTTTGTAATTTTATGTTTATTGTTATTATTTTTATCATGTTCCCTCTTCATTTTAAGAAAAAGCTCATTCCGGCAGAAATTCTATGCCAGATGGAGGAATATTATCAAAGGATCTGATGAGATGAGCTGTTTAAGCTCATTGAAATGAACTATAGTTTATAACTAATATGACGTGTTGAGTTTTCCTTTATTTACTATATATATATATATATATATATAGAGAGAGAGAGAGAGAGGTATGGCTATCAATAAATATACAAATGGATACACATGCAAATACACGCACATATATAAACATTCTTTCTGGTTTTAGTAAAACAGTGCTCGATATAATATAACAGAGCTATAAATTATATATGAATAAATAGGCATATTTTCATACGTGCAGTAGATGTCGGCTCGGAGCGAGAAATCGGAAAGCCGAGTTCGAATTCTAGTTGAATTCCTTGCATCCACTTACGCAAAAATACCCTTGGGAAAGGTATTAATCTGTCTCTTCCCTCCAGTTATGGGTCAAACAATAGGACAGATTGGGTTCTATAGCATTGGCTGGCAACCAATCTACCGTAGAAAGCAATGGCAACTTACTGGGGGATAATCTTCTGCTCAGTCAGTCATGTCTCTTTCGCGACATGATCGGTCAAAGCGTGTTTCACGTATGTCATTTGACTGATCATACGTCTATAGCACGACTCGGAATTTCATGCATTATGCAGTCATCAGGTGCCTATTATAAATGCTTATTGATAAACAACTGGTTTTTGCAGAGGGCTTGAAACTCCGAATCCTGCTATAGACCTAGGATAATATATATATATATATATGGACATCTTCTTTTTTTACCACACCAAAATATAATTAGTTTAAATAGGATCATCTTTTTTATTGTTAAAATAGATACAAAGGTATTTTGCTTTAAAAGAAAAAAAAAGAAAAAAATGGTATTTTAGGCGCCTTTCGGCCAACACATCGTCAGAATAAGAATCGTCGGCGGTTTAAAACCGAGAAGTTGTTAAGAAAAAATTTTAACAACGACTGTTTGTATCAATTTTCACAAAACAAAAGATGATCCTATTTAAACTAATTATATATATATATATATATATATATATATATATATATATATATATATATATATTACTAATGCTAACCCTATAAAAGTCCAAAGACCTACTCCATATGGAGGTTTACTGATGAAATTTGTCATTTGAGTGGAAAGAGTAAGATGTTAGAACGTTAAGTTATTAGGATATGCCAAAGAATATAACGGATAATCCTAGATTTTAACAGGTTTAGATTGTAGTGGTCGAAGAAAGCATCTGCTTAGGAGGTGGTTCCACAATGTAGATGTCCATGGTATGAATTTTTTCGAATAGAACTTACTTCTCATGAATGGACTATGAAACGAACGATGTTGGAATTCTACAGTGTACCTGGCATGGCGTGTCTTAGAACTAGTGGAACGAAGTGATATTACTCGTTGGAACATATTTTTTTATCATATCGCCCCAAGCAAGGCAGTTTACTGGTGTGCAGAGGTTTAGATAGGAGAAAAATTATGGAAAAGAGTGACAGGTTCAAGAAGTGGGTAAGAGAAGGGTGAGACTGCTGATGACAGTGGAGTGGATGGAGAAAGGAGCATGAGAGAGGATGCAAATTAATGAGATAGGATAAGACTATTGACTTTACATTTAAATTCTTGGAGATTGTAGTTGTCGGGGAAGAAAGTAAACAAAATTAAATTTCCACGGGCGGGAAGTGCGGGAAAAATGCTGATGGTGTAGAATTTGCGTTTACATTTTATTGGTTTCACAATAAAAGGGTGAGACCTAGTTGCTAATCTTGTGGTTCGAGTAAATCCATATATAGTGGGCACCAGTGACTTAAGTTCATCGAAGCAGAAGCCATGAAAGTATTTGTAGAAGAGACACAGGAAAGCCAAATTGTGCCGGTGGGATTGTGACTCTATCTGAGCTGCCAAGTCGGGATCGATCACATTACAGATTCTCCGTTGGATTTTGTTAAGGACCCCTAGGTGGATAACAGGAGCACCCGACCAGATATGGCAGCAGTATTCAATGCACGAGCCAGATGCATGTAAAGATCGGTTTTGAAAAACGGGTAGTAGGGTGAAAAGTAATTCACCACCCACAAGGTTGCCTAAGAAAATGACTCCTTTTTTCTGTCATATTTTTAAGTGACTGGGTAAGTGAGCATTAATACTAATAGTCATTCCATGACTAACTTGCAATACATGGTAGTTATAGTAATAACTGTTACATTCATAATCAACCTTGACAGACAGGTTGTAAATCATTTGCGTATATATATGTATATAAATATACAAGCAGATGTTTTCTGTCACAGGATTCTTCTTGTTTCTTTAAATATTTATGAAAAGTTTGTCTCTGTTTTTCTCAGTTTCTGAATCGAGCTTTACTGACTTTTACACTTATTTTAAAATTATTTCCACATTTCGACAAAAATAGGACGTTTTCTAGTTACTTTTACTGTTACTTGTTCTAAATAATTCAGTAGCCAATTACTACCATTCTGGAAATGGCTGAGTGGTTGACACCTTGAAAATTGGAAATATACGTGCAAAATATCCGTTCAACACCTTTACCTCCGTTCGTATTCATTAGCTTCGATCTGAAAATCATCCAGCCATAGCGCGGAAAAAGAAAATTGCAAAAACTGTGACATACCACAGGTACAGCGTTTACGCTTAAAGTCACACGAAAATTTGTGGGAAACAAAACGCCAGTAACGTTACTGACGTCAATAATTTAGGTTGTTATCCAATGCAGAAAAAAATAACAAAAAAATAAATAAAAATAAAAATAAATAAAGAAAATAATTTCCAAAGTATCTGTAACCATTATACGGTAGTATAATGGGACCAATGTTAACCAGTGAGAAGAATACATCCACTCTTCGTATATATATATATATATATATATATATATATATATATATATGGAGTCATCCGCAGACAGATCTGTTTCGCTGTATCACAGCTCATCAGTAAGGTTAGACATCCGATTGCTTTTTACCCAGGATCGAAACCCGACCGAATTGGCGTCAGCCGGCAAGTCTACCTCTAAGCTATGGGCGCTCGGTAAAAGGAGGCAGACTTTTTACAGTGTATATTATCATTATATATATATATATATAGCCGGAAGGTTGCATTTAAGTATAAAACAGACTGTTGCCACTTTGTTTTGACTTGAGTGTCCATTTTATATTTACATACTCTCTATCTCTGATACTGATCTATTCTACCCATAAATAGTTTGAAACTATGTCCAATTTTTTTTCTATAAAATTTGTCCCAGTCATTATTTATTTAAACTAAAATCTCTTTGGCAAATTTTTAAATGTTTTTTCAACACTGACGGTAGCAGTTTTCTTTAGATTCTATGAGAATTATTTTTCTTACCTTACTTTTCAGTCAACCACCACTTCCCCCTCTTTTCCTTTTTTCCTTTTCCTTTTTCTTTATTCCTTTCGTTTTCCCTTCGGCTTCTATTCACCTGATATGGCTAAATTTCAAATTTTAAACTCTCAACTCAGATAAAAGGGAGGGGTTGTCTCCTAATATGAGACATAGGTATCTGTTTGCTTCCCTGTTTACTTCCTTAAATTTAAAAATTATTAATCCCACCCCATTTTATATTCCTGTGGATGGATGTTTTTTTTTCTTCTATCGGTATAAAATCTTTTGTCATTTGAATTTGATTTAAAAAAAATTTCGTTTCGCTGTTGCTGAAGAAGCGAGGATGTCCTCGTAGAAATGGCTATTCAAGAGATTTAAATATCGAAATTTTATATAGTAATATTAATTATAGTAATAATACTAATAGCAACAGAACTAATTCTGTCAAAACTAGCAATAATTAAATTACAAATAAGATCGTCTTGAAACCCACCGGGAACTAACCCGGAAGGAAAAGAAGGGGAAGAAAATACTTGAAACAAAAAGTCAAGCATTCGAGAGAAAGAAAAAAACCCCAAGACAAAAACCTTAACAATAAAGAGCTCTATACGGAAGCAGAGTACACAAAGCACTCAAAGCGAAAGTAGAGCAAACAAAATCGATAATCTAAGAGTCAGCCAATAATCTACCACGGTTTCGCTTAACAGCTCGTCAGGGAAACGTTTGGCCAATTTTTCCCTGACGAGCTGTTAAGCGAAACCGTGGTAGATTATTGGCTGACTCTTAGATTTTCTCTTTATATATATATATATATATATATATATATATATAGTCCTCCGCAGACAGATCTGTTTCGCTGTATGACAGTTCATCAGTACGGCTTAGACCTCGTTCGTTTCCTAACTCAGGATTGAAACCCGACCGAATCTGCGTCAGTCGGCGATTCTACCCCTATATTAATTAGAAAGTGAGCCGATTATGCTACCTTAGTTGCTAAATGAAACGTCTGAAGTATTGTTCAGATGTAAACACCTCAGAAAATACATTTTAGGATCGTACAAACCCGGACAAAAATGTTTACAATTCTTGACCAGCTCCATCGTTCTTTTAATTTTACAGTTATGCGTTCTAAAAGTTTTCGAAAAAGCTTTGGATGATCAGTTAATATAAAACACCTGAACTTACAGAAAGTTTGTAACCAAGGTAGCTTAATCGATTGACATCCGAATGAAAATATCTAAAACTCTACATTATATATGTATGAGAACTTTTTAACACAACTGTGTATTAGTCTAATTTGATTTTGATAAATAACTGGTTTACATATATATAATAACCTCTCTGAAGATGGCTCATGTGAGCCGAAAGAAAATCAATAAATAATTATCCAAATTTTGGAGAATTTTTGTCTTTATTTTAAACTGAAATTAAAGCCAAAATACGATGCTTAGAACGGCTCATGATTAAACATAATATACATTCATTGTCTCTTATATTTAACGGCATATGTTTAGAAATATATATATATATATATATATATATATATATATATGTGTGTGTGTGTGTGTGTGTGTGTGTGTGAATTTTTATTTGCTTAACATATATATATATTTATATGAAACAAACTTTTCACTCATATGCAACTATCCATTAAA
Organism: Ascarosepion bandense; assembly: GCA_037127315.1. Taxonomy (NCBI): domain Eukaryota; kingdom Metazoa; phylum Mollusca; class Cephalopoda; order Sepiida; family Sepiidae; genus Ascarosepion; species Ascarosepion bandense. Next base: position 818,469 of record JBBBDQ010001562.1, read on the forward strand.
GATTATATATATATATATTGTTACGTCGGGTAACAGAATTATGTGAAATAATACAAAACAACGTAATAGTATAAAAGTAGGTGTATTGACAGGAAAAAGTATTTACAAGAGGTGAGGATTAGTAGAATACAGAACAAGGTAATTAGTATACAGTATCGTCGTAGAGGCGTGATAGATTGACTAGTAGAACACTACCGGTGCAATACCGGAAATACCCAACTGACTCGCTCACTCGACTTCCTTACTCGACTTCCTTTCTCGAGGTATAATCACTACTATTTTATATAGTAATTCAAATAGTCCATTCCCGTGGAAAGGTGGAGAGCGACACGGAAATTTCTGTTTCGAGATTTCTACCTCGTCATCAGGAATTGTTTGATCATTGTTGTGAAAATTATTTTCATTTAAATATAAGTAACAATGTTTTTGTTATTTATAGATATGGGAAAACAAAAAAAAAATCTTTAAAAAATATACCAAAAAGTTGATATGAACATAGACAATTTAGTTGATAATATTAATACTTTTAGTGAAAAAGATAAATTGAACACATAAATTTTATGTCTTCCCATTTCTATAAATAACAAACGTATTGTTTCTTATATTCAAATAAAAATCATTTTCATAACTAAGATCTAACATCGTCGAATGACGAGGTATTAATCTCGAAACAGATTTTCGTGTCGCGATTTATTTATAATTAAAAAACTAATTTACTTATATGATTATATTATGCTCTACAATATTTATTGTATTGAGCACTTTTTTAAAAGAAAGTTAATGTCGGAGAACTCGGAATTGTAAAACTGTTGGTTCTCTGTTCCTAGATTTATTTAAACTTATTTATAAATGGAACTTTGTCTGTGTGTGTGTGTGTTTGTGTGTGTGTATCCGTTACTTATAGACTCCAAAACGGCTGAACCAATTTTCTTGAAAATTTACACAGTGGTACTATAAGTGTCCGCAAGTGTTCTTAGCTAGGTTTTGTGTCGAGGTACTCCCGATAAATATCGAAAATCGATAATAAAAATCGGGTTCTAGAAGGAGCGGTCCTATTTTAATCAAATTTGACACACTCATAGACAAAGACATAAGAAACGATATTTCAGAAGTGTCAAGGTGGCAGTTCTTACAATAGTGCAGAAAATCGATAATATATATATATAAAAGGTAAGATGTTTGTGTGTGTTTGTCTGTTTATCTGCCTGTATGTCTGTATTTTTTTCAGCCTTTTTATTTTAGTTTTTGCTTCGGGTTTGGCTCTAAGTTGGTATAATTGTAGTTGTTAGTCTCAGCCATGATACCATTTACTCAGATGACTTATTTAGCCTTCAAAATTCAGTTTACGACGAAAAAACTTATTTGATATCGATACCAGGAAATCAAATTTTGACTTGCATCCATTCATTTTTTTTTTCGTCTACGGTTTCGCTTTAACTGGAAACAACTATTGCTTTTTAGTCTTTCGTGCCAACGTCCAAAGAGTCTGAGCTCCAGGACCATGGATTAGTTTTAAAGCTTTCATTACACCCGAGCAACGCCAGGCTATACTGCTAGTATATAAATATATATATATACGCGTTATCAACCCCCAGCTAGATTAAAAACTTTCAGAAGAGCGTCTGAGTGAAGTTTACTGTTAGACAGAAATATACTACTTAGCTGCCTCCCACTTGAGGCACAATGTGGCATAAGGCCTTTTTAATGTGAGTGATCCGAGCCATATAGCTTGGGCAAAATTAATTCTCTACTTTTCCCTAGACGTGACTCTGCCCTTCTGCGTAGTCTCAGCTGTGTTCTTCTCTGCCCTAAGGCAGAGAGTTCGACAATGTCAGAAAAGCGCATGAACGACATTCATCGCTCGGCGATAATATAAATATTTATTATTGTAAGTAATCTAATAAATGTAGCGTATGGCAGAATACAGGTTGGTTGAGGCTGGTCTACACAGTCTATTCTGTACTTAGCTAATCAGATTCACGAACCCAAAACCACAAGAACTCGTCCATCATCTTACAATCCTACATACACCATAATACCACATATTTGCAGTAAATAAAAGGGAGAACAAAACCCATGAAATAAAATTTGTATTTATATACAATATAATACAAAAATGTATTTAAAAAATGTTAATGATATGAAAATGAGAGGAGGGATGGGGATTAGAATCCTATAAAACAAACTAAAATATAACAAAATGAAATTAAAATATATAAATATAATAAATAAAACTAGAAATAAACAAATGTTTGCAAGACTCGTCCACCCACAAATATTCAGGGTGACTGCTGTATTCAGCTAAACGGCGAACCAACGTAGCACAAACACTAACGGAGCGGTAAAGATGAACAGTAGGACAAAAAAAAAAAACGAATGGAGAGGTTGGGAATCTCGACTTAGATTATAACAATAAAGAAAACCGGAAATAGGCTACACAAAAAAAGAGTCTAACTTAACCAGTAGAAGGTTCACAGGAAACTAACCAGTTGTGATTTTAGGGATTAAAAAAATCAAAACTGGCCCCACTGACGCCAACTATATTTGCTATAGATACCTACCTTTCGTTGAAATCTGTCGATATCAAACTCTTTCTATCATATCTGATCGTCGTTTTGAGCTGATGCTCAAAGTATCTAACCAGATGCTGGTAAGAATAACATTCATATTGCAAGATTCCTTCCATCCGCGACAACCAAATCACCATTCTTGCTACAGTCGATAACGTCAGAAACACTGTTTAGCCCCAGAATACAGGGGCGACATTATCACACGCGTACACGAGATCGATGGACACGAGCTGTTAGGGAGCGATACGAGCAGTCAACTCACCGATATAGTTCCAGAAAAAGCGCACTTGAGGAAAATGGTAAAAGGCGTGTTTAGCCGTTTCTTCAGAACCAAAGTTACACCAATGACAATCGGGCAAATCTGCTCCACCCCATCTGAATATGATATTGAGAGATAGCTTGTTCCAAATCATTTACCAAGTAAGCATTTACCTGTAAAAAATTGAGAAGAAAAAGGTATGTGGCACACCTTAGCCTTCACGGGCAACCGCCTTCGAAGCTAAGTCTGAACCGACAATTCAACATTTACCAGTACCTCCACCCAATTATTCTCCAGCTAGAGATCCGGTCAGAACCACACTCAAATGCGGACGGATCAGTCAGTTCAAGTTAAATGCCCCGGAAGTGCGACCCCCTTCCTGATGCTTAACCACTAGCCGGAAGACTTGCGATTAATTTTGGCCCTCGTCACTTTCTCGTACCGCTGAAGCGCCTTATGTACAACCTCAATGCTGCCTCTAATCGACACGAAAATGGATACGTCATCGACGTACGCAGAAACCCTGGCTTGAATCCCACCAGGAACAGCGATTCCGCGTAGGGCCGGTCTGCACAGCCTGTCTCTTAATCGGTAAAAGTGGGTTTTTCACGCCAAAGCGTAAAGCAATGGCGAAAATGGGTAGCACTGACAGAAAAATAAGACACCCTTCTTCCATTAACGCATAAAGTTAGCAATCCGAAATGTACAACTGTTCACTGCAATATCGGCTACGATCAACCAGCGCCCTGCACTGACCTATCAAGGTTCATCTTCGCACCCATCGTACGTTTAACGAACAAGGAAACAGCTCCCGCATGGTGGTCCCCGTATGCTAAATAGACAACAAATTCGCTAGACAGCACACAACTTTGCAAGCAAAGTATGTCTTTAGGATTGCAGCCACATCTACCTCGAGTGACAAGAGATCAAGAAGCAGACGAGCAGCTGTACTCCGATCACGCAACCCCTTTGCATTCAAGCTGCCAAGCTTGATAAAATCTTTTTTTAAGGTCCTTGGACACATAGTAGAGGGAAATCTGCTGGAGTCAGGACCTCGACGGATTGTCTCAGACAGCCTGTCTCAATCTCAGACGTAATTCGTCCGTCAGGGTCAATACTGCCGATGTCCGTAGGGAAAGCTGATATATCCCAGAAATGCATATATATCAATACGAGGTAGTTAAGTGGTTTAAGCAAATGTAACCGGGTAGGTCAATTTAGTATGTAGACGTAATCGTCGTATGCAGTACCCGGAGTGTAGGTGTAGATCTCTAGTAGAAAGATCTCTCTCACTTACTCTGGATGTCCTTGCTTTTGTCTATATTTATGGCTGACACCAGCTGATCACATTCCAGTGAGTGGAAACCAAGGTGTATAGATATTAATTACCTATTCATTACATCAAAAGCTAATTTTACAACCCTATACAAAGTGGGATGGAGTATTAACGGAACCCTCTCAGCATAGAGCAATGCAAGTTTTTACGTTAGAGTGTCCTTATTTGGAACATCCTAAGTTTGAAGAACGCTTTTGTAGCCCTCTCCAGGAAACCCCACACTCTAAAGTAACCCCCGGTATTTTATCAGCACTACGGGAGAAACAGGAAAGTTGTTGGGATCCTCGATAAGATTTCCGTCTAATACAGACATTTCAAACAATGGCATTAAGTGGGCTGTTCTTTAGAGGAGAGGTTCCTCCCAAGGGCTTCCCTGTCAACTTGACAGACCTTTTCTATTTTGCAAACGAGTTCCCATTTTTTATTTTTTTATTTCCGAGTAAGGTTTGGGGGAAGGTTTTTCTGGTTTGGGAGAGAATTTTGGGGTGGAAGATGAAAGGATTCGTACAGGAGAAGAAGACTGACTACTTCCTTTCAACTGTTCCGCTTAAACAGGCGACGCAGGGGAAGATTAGGTCTTGGTAGCAAACAGGGCCCGTTCTGCCTTGCCTCAATCTAACTTAAGACTTATTTAGAAAAACTTGTTATCTTAAACCATAATAATAATCTTAATTTACTTAACAAAAAAAGTGATTTAATGACGACATGATGCCACAGAAAAAAATACTTACGTAAATTCTTAAATCTAGATTGATAAAGATTCCTCTATAAGTTTTCTCCTTTCTTTTCTTCTTACTTTTTCCCCCGCAATTATTATTTTAACAGTTATGAATAAAGCGCCTTTAATTTTATCTTCCAGAATTGTTTTTAATCTTAATTCTAAATATTACAATTTAATTTTAATTTTTATTTCAATTTTTATTTTTATTTTTCCTTAAAATGTTAAAATCTTAAAATTTTAATGTTATCTATACGTAATATTAGAATTTTTAAATGTTTAAAATTTTACATTTTATGATTTACGCCCTTTTACTTTCTTCTCCCTAGATTTTAATATTTTTTGTTTTTTTTATTTCATTTTATCTTAATTTTGAATTTGAATTTGAATTTTGAATTTCGTATAATCTTAAAGTATTTAAATACTTAAAAGTATTTAAATTTTAAATTTTGTTTTCAAAAAAGCAGTAATTTATAAGATTTCATTCCCATGAACATCGAGTGAACTTAAATTCAAATCTGATAAACAGTCAGTTTAAAATATGCACCTGATGATTGCATAAAGCATGAGACTCAGAGACGTAGGATACTAGGTCTATTTATCAATATATATATAATAAAGCAATGTTTATACATTCAGCACTGTTTTATTAACAATACATTTGTTCACCTTTATTAATTGCACGAAACCCAGCCCCGTTAAGTGAGTGCATCATGAGGGTGCCCTCACAAAACTTAGTGTTCGGCATGAACCTTTTCACTTAACGTGACGAATTCTTTGCACTAAAACTAAAACTATCAACGCTCTATCTCCACTTAGATAAGGAGCACTTTACGATAAAAAAGATGCTTGTGAAAATAATTTTTAGCAGTAAAACTACAAAAAAAGAACAACAATTCTAGCGGCAAACATTAACATAGCTCATCTATCTATCTATCTATCTATCTATCTATCTATCTATCTATCTATCTATCAATCCATTCATAATCCGTTCATATCTATCTATCTATCTATCTATCTATCTATCTATCTCAATCCGTTCATATCTATCTATCTATCTATCTATCTATCTATCTATCTATCTATCTATTAGGCCAAATTGTAAAAGAAAATGCGGTCGTAAGAGAAAAACAAAGCCAAGAGACGACGCTTACGTGATCAGGGAAAATGTGAAAGATCAGAGAAAGGCATTATTTGTCTTGTTTCATTTACTTTGCATAAGCATCTATCTATCTATCTATCTATCTATCTATCTATCTATCTATATATATATATATATATATATATATATATATATATATAGCAGCACAGAGGAAAGCAGAAAATACAATAAGACATTGCTCGATAGGGAATTCAGCAAGAAAAAAGCACTTTAAAACATACTCATAAAATAAGCCGTTACACCAAGCGACAAGGATTTCAACTGTGAGACATCTCCAGGTAGAAAATTCCGCCTGAAGATACCTCACGCTTTTAGTGACAGGTTATTTACTACATAAATATATATAGTCATGCGTAGACATATTTGTTTCGCTGTATCACAGCTCATCAGTACGGTTAGACAGCCAAATGCTTTTTACCCAGGATCGAAACCCGACCGAATTGGCGCCAGTCGGCGATAATACCTCCGAGCTACGGGCGCTCGATAGAAGGAGGCAGACATTTTAGCGTGTATAATATCAATATACACGCCTAATAGAAAGTGTTCTAATTCATTGCTGAAGGAACGATAGCAAAGAAAAAAAAACAGAAAAAAGTTCTACAAATTTAATATGGTGACAAGTTATATTTTGCAAGGTATATATATATATATATATATATATATATATATATATATATATATATATATATATAAACTTAGCAATATATTTATGTGAGCAATATATTTAATGTAATATATATATATATATATATATATATATATATATATATATATGCGTAGATATGCGTTGTGGTGCAACACCCATCTACGCACATATCGGGGAGCCGTGTTCGAATTCCAGTTAAATTTCTTGCATTCACTTACGCGCAAATACCCTTGGGTAAGGTACTAATCCGTCTCTTCCCTTCAGTTATAGCTTAACAAGACTGATTGGGTTCTATAGCCTTGGATGGCAACTAGTCTACCGCAGAAAGTAATGGTAACCTACTGCGGGATAATCTTCTGCCCAGTCAGTCATGTCTCTTTACGGGACATGATCACCCAAGCGCGTATCACGTATGGTACTTGACTGACTGATATATATATATATATATATATATATATATATATATATATATATATAAGCCATATATTCATTGACCTGGTTGGTAGCACCTGTTATAGTCTTAACTATAGGCAAATAGTTAACCTCAAAACTAGGGTCAAAACGTTATGAACGTATAAAATCGACTTTTATAGTTAAAACTCCAGTATTATATTTTTGGTAAAAATTTTACCAGCAGTAACTTCTTTGAAGGAAAAAATATTACCAGCAATACATTTTTGAAGAAAAAAAATTTACGTCTTACATATTTGGACGAAAAAGTATTACTAGCAATGCATTTTTGACGAAAACATACGAGTATTAAATATTTGAATAAAAAATATTATTAGTAATGCATTTTTTAAGAAAAAATATGCAATAGTATATTTTTGAATGAAAAATATTATGAGCAATGCTTTTTTTTTAGAAAAAGTGTACTGGTAATACATTTTGGAAAAAAGAAAAACATATTACCAGCAATATATTTTGAAGAAAAACATTCAAGTATTACATATTTGAATGAAAAACTTATATTAGCAATACATTTTTGAAGAAGAAAATACTTGTAATACATTTTGGAATAAAAACATATTACCAGCAATGCATTTTTGAAGATAAAGATAACCAGTCATACATACATGAATGAAAAAATATTAGTAGCAATGCATTTTTTAAGAAAAAAATTCCATTGCTACATTTTCTAGGAAAAAATTATTATTAGCAATGCATTTTTAAAGAAAAAAATACTAGTTATATATTTTGGAATAAAAATATTACCAGCAATGCATTTTTGAAGGAAAAATACCAGTAATACATTTTTGAAGGAAAAATATCATTAATATATTTTTGAAGGAAAAAATACATGTAATACATTTTTGAAGGAAAAAAATACCAGTAATACATTTTTGAAGGAAAAAATACCAGTAATATATTTTTGAAGGAAAAATACCAGAAATACTTTTTGAAGAAAAAAAATACCAATAATACATGTTTGAAGGAAAAAAATACAAGTAATACATCAACTCATTCTTGAGATATTCAAAATGACTGGATACATTAAAAATTATTTCATCTCTTGTAATGAATCAAGAAAATAGTGAGAGCGATACATACTAAAAGACATAGATAAACGTACACACATATGCATATATATATATATATATATATATATGTAACGATCGGTATATAGCAATGTTAACCTAACGCTGATATGCTAATGAATATAACTGAACATATATACCAGGCTCTTGATAAGAACGGTGAAGCTAGAATTGTTGCTCTTGTCTCGCTAAAGCATTTAACAGAGTTTGGCATGCTGGCCTACTGCGCAAGCTCCAGAGCCACGATATTTCTGAATGATTGCTTGGTTTAATTTATTTCTATCAAATCGGGAAATGAAGGTTGTTTTGACCGGTCAAACTTTAAGAGCTTTTCATACGAACGCGGGCGTCCCTCAAGGCTCTATTCTAGGCTCTACGCTTTTTATGATCTTCATCAATTATCTTCTTAATGTAAGCAGTTTCCATGTATGCAGATGACTCCACAAATTAGTCCCATCTCAATAGGAAATGTGCCAACGCTGACAAAGTAAACCTGGCTGATACCCCTCAAAAGGACCTAAATCTGCGATTAAATGGGGAAGGACATTTTATTGCCTCCAAAACGAAGCTGAGAGAAATATTTTTGTCTACCATCAGAATGGGTGACGTTAGTCTCCTAGAAAGCATCAGATTGCACCCTCTTGACAAAATCTAAAGAAGGACCTGCAATATATTCGTTACTGACAGTGCAGCTTGACTTCACTCACTTTCTCACCGACGTGATAAGACTTCTCTTTGTATTTTCTACAACTACTTTCATGGCAACTGCTCTGACGAGCTTTTTATCCCTGGTTACTCGATCCTTACTTATTTGCGCTATTAGAGTGGCATCAATTTCCGATTCTTTTACAATTGAAATAGTTAAATGTAGCCACCTCTTCTACTCTTAAGTTCCTTTTCTCGCACTTCCCGTTCGTAGAACTCATTTCCATTTGCAGGCTTCCCAGATAGCTACGATCTCCAAAAGTTTAAATGCAACGTCAATTGCCATCTTCTATCTACTTGATTCCCAACAATCTTTTATCCTTTCTTCGTCATCTCCTATACCTTTCTTATTTTCATGTAATTCATTTGTTAAAACATTATATATATAATGATCAGCGGCATAATAAAACACACACACACACACACACACACACACACATATATATATATATATATATAATGATCAGAGGCATAATAGAACACACACACATACACACACACACACACACATATATATAATGATCAGAAGCATAATAAAACACACACACACACATATATATATATATAATGATCAGAGGCATAATAGAACACATATACACACACACACACATATATATATAATGATTAGAAGCATAATAAAACATACACACACATACACACACACACACACATATATATATAGAGAGAAAGAGACAGAGAGAGGGAGATGGAATGAGAGATTGACAGAGAGAGAGATTGTGAGGGAAGCAGATATATAGATATATGTATAGAGCGAGGCAGAATGACTGACAGAGAGAAAAAGAGAGGGAGTTGGAGATAGATAGATAGATAAATAGATAGATAGATAGATAGATAGATAGGAGTGAAGTAAAAAGTGAACAGAGGTTTTGAGAGTTATAAACTGAAAAAGACATAATTGCATCAAAAGTAAATTCTCTTTTTAAAAAATTCAAACTGAATTCATTTTAAGTTCAAAGTCAAAATCGAATAACTTTTCTATAACTTTCTTAAAAAAGATTAATTCAATTTTAATTTCTCTTTTTTCTTTTTTCTAACCAATTTTTCCAACGTCCCAGCATTTTTGATCTATTAGTTATTTTTTGAAAATCCAATCGATTTTCCATATTTTCGTATTCAATGTCTGATACTAAACCATTCCTGTAAAATATTTCTAAACTAGAGAAATTACACATATATAGGTGTGTGTATCTATGTGCCCGTTCTTCTTTTTTGTTTGGTTTAATTTGCCTTTATTTTTTATTACATAACATTCAAATGTCCATCTTTTTTTTCTCTCATAGATATAATGGAAGACCTAAGGCATGAAACTCTATTTTTGATAACTGGCAAGGGAAATGTGTTCATTATATATTGGCTGATTTTCTGGTCCTATGTCATTGAACATCTATCCCCGGAAAGGAAAGAATTCACATATCACTAAATATGGAGCCACCAAAAAGTAAGAGGAAATATTATTGCGCTGTTTTGAAACGCGCACACACACAGACACACACGCGCACGCACACACACACACACACACACACACACACACACACACATATATATATATATATATATATATATATATATAATTCTTACCTTCCCAAGGCAACTTAAATGATCACAAAAAGGTAGAAAAATCAGAAGAAAAGGATTTTTGATATTGTAGAGCGCAAACGTCTATCAAAAGCCAAATATCTATTCAGAATTTAAACAATATCTGTCAGTTAATTGCCGTACATGATACACTCTTGGATGATCATGTCTCGAAAAAGACATGACTGACTGGGCAAAAGATTTTTCCCGCAGTAGTTTGCCATTTATTTCTGTGGTAGACCCCAATCTGTTCTGCTATTTAACCCATAGCTTGAGAGAAGAGACGGATTAATACCTTTCTAAAAGTATTTGCGCGTAAGTGAATGCAACGAATTAAACTGGGCTCTCCGATTTTTCTTTCCGAGCCGATATCTACTGCACCACATCCTAAATAATATGCGTGTATTTAAAAAATATCCACGTGTTTTGACTTATTTTAAACACTTAATGAATATCCATGAACGTTCTCAAATTTAAAGCACTTTGATAAACTAATCCCTGCTCTTGTATATAAACATATGCAACAAAATAAATCCTAGATTTGCCTCGATAATGTTTTTCGGAAGACGAAACGCGACGATTGACAATTTTAACCCTTTTCTTTTTTTTTTTGTTAATATTGTTCTTTCACTGATACACACTGTCTGAAAACAATTTCTACCCCCACCTATACGCACGCGCGTGCACACGGGCCAGAAAGTTTTTTTTCGCCTGGATCCATCTTACAATTATACAAATCAACCATCCGATCGTGCATGGAATACTGTTGTCATATCTGGTCAGGCGCCTCTGCTGTTCGGCTCCGTGTTCTCTATAGGTTCCAAAGACAAATCTGCAATGTGATTGGTCCCGACCTGGCAGTTCGACTCCAGCCACTTTCTCTCCGGCGGGATGCGGCTTCCCTCTGTCTCTTCTATAAATATTTTCATGGCTTCTGCTCTGACGAACTAAGGTCACTGGTGCTTCCTCTACAAGAATTTACTCGTTCAACCAGACTGGCAACAAGGTCCCACCCATTTACAGTTTGATCACCCAAATGCAGGCGACAATTCTACTCACCCAGTTTCTTTTCTCGCACTTTCCGCCTGTTCGACTCCAGCCACATTCGTGACAACTACAACCTCCAGAATTTTAAATGCAAAATCAATTCTCATCTCTTATCCACAAGACTCCAATCCTTTCTACATCACCCCGTGTACCTTGTTCTTTTCCTTTCTCTCTACTTTTGCAACTGTCTTCACACCTGTGTTCCCATCCTTCTCTTGCCCTTTCTCTTTCACCCCCTGTAGCTAGTTCGTCGTTCTCTTCACTCTCCTTCTGCCTAAAACTTTTACACTGTTATGTAGCCTACCTGCGCATCAGTAGCGGTACCGCCTTGCTTGGGGTGAAACGATTAAAAAGAAAGAAAATCTGCTTCTCTGTCTCTTCATCCTTCTTCTCCGCTTTCTTCTTCTGCTTTTCCTCACCCACTGCCTTCTTCTTCTTAACCTTTTTATTTTACTACTCCTCTTCTTTTTTTCTTCTATTCTCTTGGCGCTTCCTCCTCCTGCTTCCTTTTCCTCTTCCTCCTCCTTATCCTTTTTTATTTTCTATATATCGCCCTGTTCACACTCCACCCACGTCTATTGAACAGATTAAGAGGCTCATCTCTTGTTCCCTGTTTAGGATGTGGCTTCCGGCTTTCTCTTTTCCAATCTTCTCACTTTGTTTTTTTTTCAATTGGAGTAGATAGATCTATCTATCGCCCGGCTCACACTCCACCCACGTCTATTGAACAGGTAAAGAGGCTCATCCCTTGTTCCCTGTTTAGGATGTGGTTTCCGGCTTTCTCTTTTCCAATTTTCTCACTTTGTTTTTTTTTCAATTGGAGTAGATAGATCTATCTATCACCCGGTTCACACTCCACCCACGTCTATTGAACAGGTTAAGAGGCTCATCCCTTGTTCCCTGTTTAGGATGTGGCTTCCGGCTTTCTCTTTTCCAATCTTCTCACTTTGTTTTTTTTTTTTCAGTTGGAGTAGATAGAACTATCTATCGCCCGGTTCACACTCCACCCACGTCTATTGAACAGGTTAAGAGACTCATCTTTTGTTCCCTGATTAGGATATGGCTTCCGGTTTTCTCTTTTCCAATCTTTTCACTATTACGTAGCCCCCTGGACATCAGTGGCTATACCGGGGTGATACGATTAAAAAAAAATATTATTCTCTTCCTACTTCTTTTCCTTTTTCTTTTCCTCATCCTCCTTGTCCTCCACCACCACCTCCTCCTTTGTAATTTTCTTCTTTTTTCCTCCTCCTCTGCATTCTCCATCTGTTCTTCTTCCCCTTGATTAAAAAAAAGGTTTTGACACAGTCAATAACACCTACAAAATGCAAGAAAAAATAAGAGAATAATAGGTTCAGTAGGACACCCTCTGTGAGATAAAGAGCACCGTGTTGAAATTCCTTCGGCCAGAAATTTGGAAAACGGCTGTGATACTGCTTGGCATTCGAGCTGGAAAGTCCAATACGAACATTTTAGAATGTTTGGCTGTCAATCTGAAGACAGTGCAGAGAAATCTGAAAATGCTGGATGGGTCTAATGGTGATTACGAAGCAGCAAGGAAAACTCGTTCTGATCGTTCTGTTGGTGGAGGCCTCAGACCCAAAAGGAGGACTACATTAAATACCTAAAGAGGTAGTGCTGCCCTCGCTAAAGAGGTGGCTGCTGGAAAACCGTTTGTCTGGCACCAGGGCTCGACACCATGCTACACAACCAAAAAAAAAAAAAAAAAAAAAAGACAATTCATAGCTCTCATACAATTTCTACGATTACATCACCCTATAGATTTGGCCACGTAACTCACCAAATTGCAACCACCTTGATTATTATGCGTGAGGTTCAGTTGAGCGAGAGACCAACAAAACTCCATTTAACACCAAAGACGAGATGAGATCAAGGATTTTGGTAGTATTCACCACTTTAAACAAGAAGACCGCGCAGAAGAGGTGCATGATATTCCGAAGTTGTCTGGAGGCCCTGTGTGAAGCCAATGGCGATTCTATTAAATAAATTTACTCTTTAGTATTTCAGAATATGTTTAGTGTCATTTTGGCAAATATCTCTGTTAAAATGAGATGTCAGTTTTATTTTAATTTTTTCGTAATTTAAATGAAAATTTACCCATGCCCCCATATATATAGATAGCGAGAGTTAGAGAGGGAGAGAGACACAGAGAGCGAGAGAAAGAGGAATATATATAGTCATCTGCAGACAGATCTGTTTCGCTGTATCACATCATTACGATTAGATATCTTATTGCTTTTACCCAGAATTGAAACCCGACCAAACTGGCGTCAGTCGGTGATTCTACCTTTGAGCTATGGGCGCTCAGTAGAAGGAGGCAGACTTTTTAGGTTTATGATATATCATAAACCAACAGCCAGAGTACTCTAATTCATTACTGAATGAAATTTGCGTAAGTGCCAGAGTAACTACTGTTTTTTTTCAAAATCTTCCATTCTTCCAGAATGCTCATTCAGAGTGTGAGAGCGTAAATAGTCATCCGCAGACAGATTTGTTTCGCTGTATCATAGCTCATCAGTGTGTTTAGACATCCGATTGCTTTTATCCAGAATTGAACCCCGACCGAATTGGCGTCAGTCGGCGATTCTACCTCTCTAGGCATCGCTCATTCAGCAATGAATTAGATCACTCTAACTACTATTCAATCCTGGGTAAAAGTAATCGGATGTGTAACTGTACTGATGAGCTGTGATACAGCGGAACAGAGCTGTCTGCGGATATATATATATATATATATATATATATATATATATATATATATATATATATAATTTAGTGGTATGTAGATTTTTATATATCAAGAACTATAATTGTGAAAACGCAAATGACAAAGTGTAAAGTTATTTCGTGTGACATGTTTTCAGTTTTTAGGTCTTTGTTGCATTAAGTTAATGTTTACGTTGACACAAGTAAACAATCTCACAAACGAGAGAGGCTGGAAATTTTAAATTTCTTATTTTGTGTGTTTTGCATATATTCTAGCCGCTTTTATTTCGATGATTTATCTAAAATATATCTTAAAAAGAAAATTTAATTTTGATTTAAAATTTCAACATGTCTGCTTCAATTACATGTCTATTCACATTAACTTAAACATAAGTCTAGTGCAATGAAGTCCTAAAGGACGAAACATTTCACACTCCACCCACGTCTATTGAACAGGTGAAGAGGCTCATCCTTTGTTTCCGGTTTTTCTCTTTTCCAATCTTTTCACTCTTACGTAGCCCCCTGCGCATCAGTGGCGTTTTCGCCTTGCTTGAGGTGATATGATTAAAAACAAAAAACATTTCCATTTTGACATGAATTTTTCCACTTCTTTTTCGGGTCTGTCTATTAAAAAAAATTGAAAACTCTATTTCCACTGTTAAATAAAAAAGGTTGATTGCAGAAGACAATTCTTTGCTATATAGTGCATCTCTTATGGCGAGGTACCTTTGATTTTAGGGTGTAAGTAGTATTTTCGTATTTTCAAGCCAAATGTTTTTAGAGGTTCTTGTAAATTATGGATTAATAATGTTTCTTTTTTCACTTTTATATATATATATATATATATATGTGTGTGTGTGTGTGTTTGTGTGTGTGTGTGTGTGCGTGTGTGTGTATGTGCGTGTGAGTTTGAAATGTGTATATATATAAATATAAATGTATTTTTATATATATTTTATGCAATTTGTTATATATATTCTGTTATTTATATATTATACATGCGGGGTACTTATATGAAAGCATTCAATATCAGTTATAGAGCTAACATATTCAGTTAGATATGTGTGAGTCACAAACTCACACATATTTAACTGAGTGTATATATACATATATATATAGTCAGTGAAAAAAGAGTCAACGAAGGTGACAGGAGAAAATTAGCGTGCGAGTTTGAAAAAAATCCAATACGCATGCATATGAACTCTCTGACCGGCCAACCTTATCTATTTATATACGATATTTCAGCCATCAGAAAAAAAAAACGATATTTAAAGTCACAAGTTTATTCGTCTGAAGAGTGTCAACCTTAGACTCGAAACACTTGCAGTGACACAAATTGTTATGGATATTTAATATATCATACAAAAAGTAATATTAATAATAATAGCAGCAATAAATCTTTACGGCTTCTCGCAATTTTTTCTTATATATATATATATACATTTCCCGTCTGTGGAACTCACTTCCACAAGTCTGCTTTCCCGACAGTTACAATCTCCAGGTGTTTAAATGTAGGGTCAATAGACACCTCCTATCACACTAACTCCCAACTATTCTCACAACACTCTCATCTACCCAACCCTCATTCTCGGTATCCTTACCCGCCTATCACCCACCCTCTGTTATTTCCTATATTTAATCAGCCTTTCTCCACTCTACGTAGCCCCCTGCACAGTAGTGGCAGTGACATGCCTTGCTCGGGGTGAAACGCTTATAAAAAAAAAAAAAAAAGTCCTACATAACGAAACACGTAAGACACATTTTATTTCCACGTTTTCATTCAGTTGCCTAATATTCTTTTTTTTATACGAAAGCTCCATTGAAACGGTGTTGAAAACTAGCATTCCGCCACATTTTAGGTAAAGATTAACAAGTATTCATGGAAGAAACTCATGTGTCAGCATATATATCATAAAATGTGTCTTATAGTTCGTGCAAATAGGTATTTGTTTCTAACCAATTAAAGCAAATGACAACATGGATTTTAACTTTAAAAAATTCTCCTTCTTAATCTTTCTTCTCCCCTTCTGCTTTTACCTTATCTTTCTCTCTTTCGACCTTTCCTTGTTTTTCTTCCTCTTCTTTGTTCTTCATCCCTGCTTGATCATTTATTCAGTTTCTGCTCGTTCTTTTTCGTCCCTTCTTCCTTATCTTTTTCTTCTTCTTCAATCTTCTTTTATTTTTTCTTCGACACTTTCTTTTTCTTCTTCTTTTTCTTCTCCGCTTGATTCTCCTTCTTTTCCTGCTCATTCGTTTCCTTTCTTTTTTGCCTTTCTTCTTCTTCTTCTTCTTCTTCTTCTTCTTCTTCCTTCGTTTTCTTTTTTTTCTTCTCTTTCGCCTTCGTCTTCTCTTTCAAGCATAATTTTCTCCGATTGATCCTTCTGCTATTTTGGGTTTTTCTTTTTCTTCTCTTCCCCCTTTCTTCTTCTTCTTTTTCTCTTCCTTCTTCGTTTTTTCTTCTTCTTCTTCTTCTTGACCCCCATTTTATTTTTGCTTATTCTCTTTCTTTCTTTACTCCCTTTCTTCTTCTTCTTCTTGTTATTATTACTTCTGGTAAGTGTCAAACATTAGAAAAGGACAGGAAATGCAACACATAAGGAAGTATAAGCTATCCGAAAAATTCTTCTTCTTCTTCTTCTTCTTCTTCTTCTTCTTCTTCTTCTTCTTCTATTTTTTCTGTCCCCTACTTTTTCTTCTTTGATTTGATTTTGTTCTTTTTTCTCTGCCTCCTCCTCCTCCTCTTACTACTACTTTTCCATATTTTTCATCTTGTCAGGCGCCCCTGCTGTGCATCTTAGTGTTCTCAACAGGCTCCAAAGGAGAATCTGTAATGTGATAAGTCTAGGCCTGGCAGCTTGACTCCAGCTACTTTCTCACCAGCGAGATGTGGTTTCCCTACAAATAATTTCATGGCTACTACTACGACGAGCTTAGATCACTTGTACCCTCGTCTCAAGAATTTACTCGTGCAACCAGACTGGCAACAAGGTCCCACTTATTTACAGTTAAATCAACCAAATTCAGCCGACAATTCTACTCCTTCGGCTTCTTTTCTCGCACTTCCCGCCTGTGGAACTCCCTTCCGTATACTTGCTTTCTTGACGGCTACAATCTCCAAGAATTTAAATGCAATGTCAATTTCCCACTCTTGTCCAGTTGACTCTAGTATTTCTTTCGTCTTTTCCCCATCACCTCGTGTATCTTGTTCTTTTGCTTTCCCACTCTATTGTCGCAACTGTCTTCACACCGTTATTTCCATCCTTCTCTTGCTCTTTCTATGACATCCCCTGTAACTGGTTCGTATTTCTCTTCACTCTCCGCCTGCCTGAACTTTTACTCTCTTATGTAGTCCCCTGCGCATCAGTAGTGGTACCGCCTTGCTTGGGGTGAAACGATTAAAAAGAAAGAAAATCTGCTTCTCTGTCTCTTCATTCTTCTTCTTCGCCTTCTTCTTCTGCTTTTTCTCACTCACTGCCTTCTTCTTCTTAACCTTTTTTTTTACTACTCCTCTTCTTTTTTTCTTCTATTCTCTTGGCGCTTCCTCCTCCTCCTCCTGCTTCCTCTTTCTCCTTCCTCCTCCTTATCCTTTTCATCTTATTATTATTATTATCATTATTCTCTTCCTACTTTTTTCCTTTTTCATTTCCTCATCCTCCTTGTCCTCCTCCACCACGTCCTCCTTTGTAATTTTCTTCTTTTTTCCTCCTCCTCTGCATTCTCTACCTGTTCTTATTCCTCTGCTTCTTTCTCCTCCTCCTCCTCC
Organism: Ascarosepion bandense; assembly: GCA_037127315.1. Lineage (NCBI taxonomy): Eukaryota > Metazoa > Mollusca > Cephalopoda > Sepiida > Sepiidae > Ascarosepion > Ascarosepion bandense. Next base: position 836,536 of record JBBBDQ010001562.1, read on the forward strand.
TTCTCGTCCATCTTCTTTTCTGCTTTCTCCTCGTCATCCTTCTGCTTCTTCTTCTTACCTCCTCCTCCTTCTTCGCCTCCTACTTCTTCTTCCCCTCCTCCTTCTTTACTGATTTCTCCTTATCCTTCTTCTACTTCTTCTTCTCCTTCTTCTATCTGCCTTCTCCTTTCACGATATGGGCGAACATTTTTCCTTAATATCTCTTAATACTTTTTCACAGCCTTTTTAGGTATTTTGGTCTCTCCTTATATCTGCACCTTCTTGACTTCCGTATATCCCGTGAATATGTCCGTTTCCAACCCAGCTTTCTTCGGTAGGTGCCTAAAAAATTTCAAGAATCTCTGAATATAATCCTTTCTTCTATTACTCTATCCCGTTACAATGTTTATGCTCTTATTGAAAGAGACACCTGCTAGCAATTCTCAAAATAATGCCCATAATGGGGAAAATACTAATTGGAAAATAAACCTTTCTTCTATAGCTCTATCTCGTTACAATTTAAATGCTCTTATTGTAAAAGTCTCCCGCTAAAATTTCTTTCTGCTAGCAGTTCTCAAAATAATGCCTATAATGCCCATAATGGGGAAAATACTAATTGGAAAATAAACCTCTTTGCTAAAGCTCTATCTCGTTACAATTTAAATGCTCTTCTTGAAAAAGTCTCCTGCTAGCAGTTCTCAAAATAATGTCCATAACAGGAGAAATACTTTATTCCATAGATCTAGCGTGTTATTGGTTCAATCAAAATGTTGAAAGTCCAGTGAGAAGACTCATCTTTGTCTTACCTTCATTTCTAATGAGTGGACCAGTCTTCATAAATAGCGCTGGTCTTACTTGGCATAAGATCAACTTCAATTAGAAAGTAACCAAAACATGGTATTATATCAGGCTGTTTCACAAAAGTTAACGAAGTTTGATCAAAGTTTCTCAAGAAAGTGAAGCTTCATGTAAAAACAGCTTCGAAAAGCTACAAAAAGTAATAATGACTGCTTAGCAAATCTGAGCTTGATAATTGCAAAGTGAGAAGAGTTTAGAAATTCTTTGAATAGACCAAAATCAATTTTATGAAAAGGCGATAAAAATGAACTGGAAAAAGCGAAGATGCAATCAGTCGTAAAGAACAAATACATAGAATGAGATATTTTACAGGTTGAAAGAAAAAGCATGATCAAAAAATTGGCAGAAATGAGGAAAAGCTTATTATTTTTTAACTCGCAAACCAATGTTCAAAATATTAATGTACAAAGGAGTCAATAAGAATAAAAAAAACAAAAACAAATGATAAGCAAAAATCGAAAAACAAAACCGAAAATAACAGGCGAGAGGTTTAGGTTAAAAACAGAATAATAATAAAAAAGAAAAGAAAACGGTAATAAGTGGAGAGGCGGTTATAAGGCCAAGAAGTTAAAACGAAAAGACCGGAGTGAAGTATTAGCAATTGAATATAGACAAAAACGCCATCTGAAATTATTAAATGTCGGAAGGCAAGAAAGAAAAAAGAAGGAAAGAGGAGAAGGGGAGAGGAGAGAAATGTAAAGTGGGGACGACAGGACAATTAGAAAGAGTGAAAGAAGAAAAGGAGCGAAACAGAAGAAGAATACAAAGAAGAATAAATTCATGATGAATTAGGAAAAGAGGAAAATATGAAGAAAAAGAAAATGGGGAAAAATAAAAAAGAGGTCGAAAAAGAAAGAAAACTAAAAATGAAGAGGAAGAGGAAGAAGAAAAAATAAAAATAAAAAGAAGAAATTCATAAATTAGAAAAAAGAAATTTGTAGTAAAAGTGAACGAGAAAAAATAAGAGAGAGGTTGAAAAACAGAAAATTGAAAATAAAGGAGAAGAAGAAGAAGAACAGGAAATAGAAAAAAAAGAAGTTCATAAATTAGGAAGAAAAATATGTAGTAAAAGAGAACGAGAAAAAAATAAGAAAGAGGTTGAAAAGAAAGAAAATAAAAAAGAAGAAAAAGAGGAAGAAGGTTATTTAGAGGATGAAGAAGAAAAATAAGAAGTTCATAAATTAGGAAGAAAATACAAGTAGTAAAAGAGAATGAAACAAATTAGAGAGCGGTTGCAAAAGAAAGAAAATTCAAAATGAAGAAGAAGAAGAAGAAGAAGAAGAAGAAGAAGAAGAAGAAGAAGAAGAAGAGGAAAAAATATTTTGAGGAAGAAGAAAAAGAAAAAGAGTAAATTCATACATTACGAATGAGAGAATATGTAATAAAATAGAACGAGAAGAAAGTGAGAGAGAGGCTGAAAGAAAGAAAATTGAAAATAAAGAAGGAAAGAAGAAGAAGAAGAAAAAGAGGAAATATAAGGAAAAGAAGAAATTCTTAAATTACGAAGAAGAAAATTTGTAGTGATAGTGAATGAGAAGAAAGTGAGAAAGAGGTTGAAAAGAAAGAAAATTAAAAATGAAGAAGACGAAGAAGAAGAATATTTAGAGGAAGAAAAAGAAAACGTTCATAAATTAGGAAGAAAAATATGTAATGAAAGAGAACGATAAGAAAAACGAGAAGAAAATGAGAAAGGGGTAGATAAGGAACAAATAGATGAATGAAAATTCAAGAAAAAGAAGGAAAATCGAAAATATAATTAAGGGAGTAAAGACGAAAGGAAAGAAAAAAGAAAGAAAAAAACAATTTGAAAAAAAAAGAGAACCAACACATGAAGTAGTCAGTCAGTTAAGTGCCATACGTGATACACGCATGGGCGATCATGTCTCGAAAGAGACATGACTGACTGGGCAGAAGATTATCCCGCAGTAGGTTGTCATTGCTTTCTGCGGTAGACTGCTTGCCGACCAAGGCTATAGAACCCAATCTGTCCTGTTATTTAACCCATAACTGGAAGGAAGAGACGGATTAATACTTTTCCCAAGGGTATTTGCGCGTAAGTGAATGCAAGGAATTCGGCTTGAATTCGAACTCGGCTGCCCGATTTCTCGTTCCGAGCCGATATCCAATGCACCACAAGTAGTAGAAATACAAAAGAAGCAAAAAGCATCGAAAGAGAAAAAGAAAGAGATAAAGGAAGACAAAAAGAAAGAGACAAAGGAAGAGAAAAAGAAAGAGAAAGAAGTAATGGGGAAAGAAAAATTAATAAGGAAATGGAGAAAGTATATTTCGTGAAAGAGAACAAAAGGATAGAATGCAGAGAATAACAGGAACAGAAGAGGGAAGAAAAGGAGAAGAAGGAAAGAAAACAGAAATTATGAAGAAGTATGTGATGCAGTAGAAAACGTCGCAGGAATAGAAGAAGATGCTGTAAAGAAGATGAAGAAAAATGAACATGATTTATGAAAAGAAGGGAAAAATCAGTAAAGAGGATGGTTGATTATCCCAAGGTGGGTGTAAATGTAAGTATACAACGAATATATATATATATAATCATTGGCAGATAGATCTGTTTCGCTGTACGGTTAGACATCCGATTGAAACCCGACCGAATTAACAACAGTCGGCGATTCTCGGTAGAGGAAGGCAGACTTTTAGCGTGTTATATACAGTGTATACATACGCCAGTAGCTGAGAGTGTTCTAATTCATTATTGAATGAACGATGCATAGATGCTATATATATATACTACCGGTCATAATTATTAGGCCACTCCAGATGTAATTCATACTATTTTTTAGTTTTTATTGCCAAGTGAATAATTGTAAATGAAAATAGAATCGTTCTTTTGTTAATAATGCACTATGACTTCTGCATCAAAGGAATTTATAAATATTTAATAATTACCTAAAATTGCATTTTCATCAATGAAAGAATGAAGAAAATTTAGGGTGATTAGGACGAGTTGATCTTTGCTTCCTTGCCTTGTAAAATTTTGCAAAGTAATAATAAAAAAAGAAGCATTCTATTTTCATTTAGAATTATCCACTTGCCAATAAATACTAAAAATAGTATGAAATGCATCATTTCTTTCAAAAAGAATTGGGCCGCTAGTGTATACATATATATATATATATATATATATATATATATTAATTAAAAAAAAAGGATGAGTATATAGATAAAATACCAAAAACAAGATCCTATCAATATTATAAATGATCCAGGTGAAAGGCTCGATAAAAAGTGTTATCTATTTACAGAGCCAAATATGTATTGTATATCAAAAAACTTACACATTCTACATTGGTTGAATAGCGATTTCAGAGATAATATTCTCAGTTGTTCAGCAACGATCAAAAACAAAAAGAATTTGATTTAATAATTTTTTGTTTTTGATCCTTGCTAAAGGAGCGAAAACTTTTTCGCTGAAATAGCTATTCAACGAATGTAGAATTCAGAATTTTTTAATATACTATATATATATATATATATATATATATATATATATATATATATATTAAGAAAGTGAAAGAAAAGATAAATTAAAACCCGCTGCTTTCACTTTTATAAGAGTGCTCAATACAAACTAGAGCTTGATATTGTAATTTTCTTATTATAATGGTTCATCAAAGCATTATATCACTACACAAAAAATGTTCATATTTTCATTTTAATAAAAAAAACAATTGTAATCACAAACTTACAATATATAGAGTCGTAGAGGCATCAAAGTACTTCAGTTTCAGCGGTGTATCTCTGCAGGGTAGATTTGAATTCAAAGGCTTTTATTTGAATTCAGCTTTTTCCTTCTACTTGCGAATATAATGAACTCTAGTTGTATTCGAACTCAGATCTCCGAATCCGTGCCGCAACCCATTCCTCCACAGTTTTCTAATAAGCACACGTAATAATAAGAATGAAAGAAAGAAAAAAAGAAAGACAGAAAAAAAGAAAGAAAGAAAGAAGAGTTGGATTTATACTTTTCCCAGTGGTATTAGCACATAAGTGAATGTAATGAAATCTGCTAGAATTCGAACTCGGATCTCCGATTCCGTGCCGCGTTCCATAATTCTACCGTGTCTCCTCACAAATAGTAAGAAGAAAGAAAGACGAATTAATTTCATACTTTTCCGTAAGTGAACTCTACTGGAGTTCGAACCGGGATCTTCAATTTCTCAATCCGAATCACTATCCATTACTCGATTGTCCCTCTATTTTATAAATTAGAGAAGATCAAAGCTCTCCACTATTTCCGCTTCAATTATTAGCAATTTTCGTGCAAAATACTGCATTGGCTGATGTTAGGTTTAACATTTTGGATGCAAAATAGTCCTCGATTGCTGGGTACCATCCAAAGCTAAAGCTACTCATCTACACTACCGGCTGCAGTCACTCTCTCACCGGCGTGACGTGGCTTCCCTGTGCCTCTTCTATAAATACTTTCACGGCTTCTGCTCTGATTAACTTAGATCACTGGTGTCCCCTAGATACGAATTTGCATGAGCAACTAGGTCCCATCCTTTTACAGTGAACCGTATAAAATCTAACTGCAGTTTCTACTCCAAAAGCTTCTTTTCTAGCACTTCCCGCCTGTGAAATTCCCTTCCACATACTTGCTTCCCCGACAGCTACAATCTCCAGGAGTTTAAATGTAAGGTCAATAGACACCTCCTAACACACTAACTCGCACCCATTCTCTCAAACACTCTTCCCATCTGCCCAACCCTCATCCACGGTATCCTTACCTGTCTATCACCCTCCTTCTGACATTTCCTATATCTAACCACTCTTTCTCTTCACCTTCCCCTATGTAACCCCCTGCGCAATAGTGGCAGTGGAATGCCTTGCTTGGGGTGAAATGATTAAAAAAAAAAACTAGAGTTTTATGTCGGCTTCATGATTTCTATCGTCACGACGTTAAGCATTTTGCATATCCATGTTAAAATGTAACTGTGTATCAAACGTACTTTCGTTTTAATAACGTCTGCATATTTATTAATCCCATGAATAGATCTAAATTCGGTATCTTTCGGTGATTCTAGCTGTTCCAAAGTTTTCACCTATGCTCTTGACCGGGTGAACCATTATCTTTCATCCGAAGCCTCCAGATAAACAACTAATCGTCTTGTGAGCTTTATCACATGAGTCAAAATTAGATCATCCGAAACCCTTGTCTACTACCGTCGGATATTCTTTATATATATATATATATATCTAAATCCGGAATCTCGGTGTCGGGTGATACTAAGTTTAAGATTATCACTATTTATACTCTCTGTTATATCTAAAAACGTATCTGTACAGGGCCCGGAAGTTTTTCCCATCTGAATCTATTCTGCACATATACAAATCTACCATCCGCCCGTGTATTGAATATTGCTGCCATATCTGGTCGGGTGCCCCTGCTGCTCTCCTTGGGCTTCTTGACAGAATACAAAGAAGGATCTGTAACGTGGTTGATACTGACTTGGCAGACCGGCTGCAACCACTCTCTCACAGGCGTGATGTGGCTTCCCTGTGCCTCTTCTACAAGTACTTTCACGGCTTCTGCTCCGATGAGCTTAGATCACTGGTGCCGCCTAAGCAGGAATTTACACGAGATACTAGATTAGCAATTAGGTCCCACCTTTTTACAGTTAAACAAATAAGATGTAACCGTAAATTCTACTCCAACAGCTTCTTTTCTCGCGTTTCCCGCCTGTGGAACTCCCTTCCACAAGTCTGCTTTCCCGGCAGCTACAATCTCCAGGTGTTTAAATGTAGGGTCAATAGACACCTCCTATCACACTAACTCCCAACTATTCTCAGAACACTCTCATCTACCCAACCCTCATTCTCGGTATCCTTACCCGCCTATCAGCCACCCTCTGACATTTCCTATATTTAATCATCCTTTCTCCACTCTACGTAGCCCCCTGCGCAGTAGTGGCAGTGACATGCCTTGCTCGGGGTGAAACGCTTATAAAAAAAAAATATGCATACAGAATATCTAATCAAATGCGAGTATCCATTAAAAATATTGTATAAACAAATAAATTAAAAATAAGTTGGAGTTAATCCATTTCGTAACGGATTTCGTAAAAAATTATATATATTTAGAATAAATTTGTAATGTGCATTACTCTTCAGGAATAAATTTTTTTCAGTGACTGGATGGTGTATACGCTGCTTATATAGAATACGTTAACATTTCCCTTATCGGATTCCGTTCGCCTATGGCTTAGTGGGTAGCGTCTCCGATTGACACCAAATCGGCCGAGTTTCGATCCAGGCTGGCGACAAATAGATCTGTCTAACCGCACTGATCAGTTGTAATATAACGAAACAGGCTTATATGTGGATGACTAATACATATAGTATTATCTATTTAATATTATATATATATATATATATATATATATATATATATAGAGAGAGAGAGAGAGAGAGAGAGAATGAATTTCTTAAACTAATATTACTGATTTTTATCACATCAAATATTATTATTGTGGATACTCGTATTTGAGTATATATATTTATTTTTGCATACCGGCCTGAATGTTTCAGAAATCTTATGATAGAAATATATGAATTGGGATAAAATACAGTTTAGAATTCGACAGCATGACAGAATAAGGAACAAATATGAAAAGTGTATAAATCGAACATGTCACGAAAAAATAAAAAACCTTCAAAAAATAATTACAAAAATACTTTGGGTATCTCAAACGCAACATGAAGTAAAATGAAATACTAGAAGCATACGCACGCAAGCACGCACACATACGTACATAAACATGCACACACATCAATAGTTACAAAAGACCCTCTTCCACTCTGACAGGGGTCAAACATACGGTCAGGTCAACACATACTTAGATAAACGACATATCAAAGCAGACTGATACCATCAGACCATAAAAATCCCAACTATCAATCACACACACACACACACACACACACACACACACACACACACATTAACAACAGCAGCAGCAGCCAGGAAGGACCATTTGCTGAAAAACGCGGACTCAAACACAAACCTTTTAACATTCTGAAGATGAGATTTTGATCTCGAAATATTAATGTATGAAAAATAGGTAATTGTGGTGCAGTGGATAACGGTTCGGAACGAGAAATCAGGAGACCGAGTTCGAATTCCAGTTGAATTCCTTGCATTCACTTACGCGCAAATACCACTGGGAAAGGTATTAATCCGTCTCTTCCTTCCAGTTATGGGTTAAATAACAGGACAGATTGGGTTCTATAGCCTTAGTCGGCAAGCAGTCTACCGCAGAAAGCAATGGCAACCTACAGCGGGATAATCTTCTGCCTAGTCAATCATGTCTCTTTCGAGACATGATTGCCCATGCGTGTATCACATATGGCACTTAATTGATTGAATACCAAAAAACTTTTTTACCTTCCTTTATTTTACTAAACGCATTGTGACAGCCTTCGAAACCTAACCATATTTAAATATTTTTTTTTGGAAATTAATTATGGAAGAGAAAGATCCGCTTCATTTAGTTCTATACTGTTACTGAGAGGATGTGCTTTGTGGAGCATTGGATATCGGCTTGGAACGAGAAATCGAGGAGCCGAGTTCGAATTCCAGTTGAATTCCTTGCATTCACTTACGCGCAAATACCCTTGGGAAAGGTATTAATCCGCCTATTCCTTCCAGTTATTGGTTAATAACAGGACAGATTGGGTTCTATAGCCTTGGTCGGCAACCAGTCTACCGCAGAAAGCAATGGCAACCTACTGCGGGATAATCTTCTGCCCGGTCAGTCATGTCTCTTTCGAGACATGATCGCCCAAGTGTGTATCACGTATGGCACTTAACTGACTGACTGTTTCTTTGATTTTCTTTTTTTGTCTTTTCCACAAGTATTTTCATTGCAACTAACGAGGTTTTCTTCTCTGGTTCTCCGACCACATGAATTTAAACGTGCCACTAAATGGAGTACTGCTGCCATTTATGGTCAGGTGCCCCTGCCGTTCTTCTCAGTGTTCTTGACAGGCTCCAAAGGAGAGTCTGTAATGTGATAGGTACTGATATGGCGGCTCGACTGCAGCCACTTCCCCATCGTCTAAATGTGGCTTCCCTTTGTCTGTTCTATAAATACTTTCATGGCTTCTGTTCGGATGAGCTTAAGTCACTGATGCCTCCTCAACAGGTGTTTACTCGTGCAACCAGACTGGCAACTGGGTCCCACCCATTCACAGTCAGGTTAGCCAAATGCAGACGACAATTCTACTCCTTCAGCTTCTTCTCTCGCACTTCCCGCCTGTGGAACTCGCTCTCGTATTCTTGCTTTCCTGACGGCTACAACCTCCAGAAATTTAAATGCAAAGTCAATACTCATCTACTAACCACTGGACTCTAGCTCTCTCCCCACCCCTGTATAACCTTCCCTTTCTCTCCACCTATGTATCTGTCATCGCACCTGCTTTCTCAGCTTTCTATTGTTCCTTTCTAACTAGTTTGTACTCCTCACTTTTTTCTAATTAATCTTTTTACATTTATGTTGCCCCCTGCACATCAGTGGCGTTTCCGCCTTGCTCGGGGTGAAATGATTAAAAAAAAAATTAGCATCTAGATCCTAATTCTTTATAGATCAAATAATTAAATGTCACCACCTCTTCTACTCTAACAGTTTTTTTCTCGTACTTCCCTTCCGTTTATTTGCTTCCCGGATAGCTACAGTCTTCAAAAATGTAAATGGCCGTCAATTTCCATTTTCTATCATTTTGAATACCGTTCTTTTTGTATCTGTGGTGATACCGACCGACCAAAAGCGATGGAACAGATGTTTGCACTCCTCTCACGACCAAAAAGCAAATGACCAAAACTAGTCGGTGCGCAGCCGGATCGACGCAGATATTCCGGTTGAAAACTAAAAATTAATTAAATATCAAATTCCAGTTGGCGAGCTTACGCGAATTTTATTTATCGGCCAATGGGAAGCCCAGAATCAGATAAAAGTATGAATTCCCAAATGATCTGCTGCGATCCAAAATAAGATATAAAAAAGCCGATACAGAAAGCATCGCCAGACAGTCCGACCCAGACAGACACACACAGACAGACTCGAGAGAAACGAGTGTAATTAGTATCTCCCCTTGACCGAAGTCAAGCGGCTTACTATGCTCGCCTCTCTTCCCTATCTTTTCCTTCTTCGCTGTCTCAAAACTACTTACTGACCTAAGCATTTTATTGCCATGAACATTTTAACGTCCGTTGGACCCATATTCAAAGGAATACTTTAATTGTTAAAACCTTAATTGATATGTATGTATATATAAAATGTTATTTTTCAATTCAATTTGCTTTCTTGATTTATAATCTTTCTTTATGACTTATAGTGGGCTATCTACAACGAGACCAAATTCCGTTAATCTGCAACAAAATACAACTACTCTCCAAAAGAACGCCTCCCCACTATAGGTTCAGTTCAAAATTTATTGTTAATGGGAACCCCAGAATCAAATACGGATATGAATTCCCAAATGATCTGCTGCGATCCAAAAAGTTGAAATAAAAAGCCGATACAGAAAGCATCGCCAGACAGACTGATGCAGACACACCCAGACAGACTCGAGAGGGACGAGAGTAATTAGTATCTCCCTTGACCAAGTCAAGTGGCTTACTATGCTCGTCACCATTACCTCTCTTTTCCTTCTTCCCTGTCTCAAAACTACTTACTGACCAAAGGAGTGGATACATCAAAGACATTCCTTACTTACAACGCTCCCACATACCTAAGTATTAATTCTCTTTTCAGCATTTTATTGCCATGAACATTTTAACGTCCGTTGGACCCATATTCAAAGGAATACTTTAATTGTAAAAAAATTAATTGATATGTATGTATATATAAAATGTTATTTTTCAACTCAATTTGCTTTCTTGATTTATAATCTTACTTTATGGCTTATAGTGGATTATCTACAACGAGGCCAAATTCCGTTAATCTGCAACAATATACAACTACTCTCCACTAGAACGCAACCCAGTCTTTTCTCTCACTAAGGTGAAATGATTAAAACAAACAAACAAACAAACAAAAAAAAAAACTTTACGTTTACGTTCTTACATTTCGCATTTCTTACCAGATCTCACTTATCGTCCGGCCGGAAATTTTCTATGTCTATTGAACTATGGTGCACTTCCTGTTAACTCTCATTAATATAGGAGGGAGAGTCCATTATCTGAGGAATAGGTGTGTTTTACTATAACAGATACAAAAACAGAGCAGATATTAATTTTTTGAAAAATCAGGGAAATCTGTGTTTGAAGGCATTATTTTTTCGCTTTGTTTGACTGTAAATTCATTGTGGCAGTACCGGAGCTCGACAGGCTCCAAAGTAGAATCAGTAATGTGAAAGGTACCGACTTGGCGGCTCGACTACAGCCACTTCTCCACCGACGAGATGTGTCCTCCCTTTGTCCTATAAATACTTTCATGGCTTCTGCTCCAAAGAACTTAAGTCACTAATGACTCTGCAGCAGGTGTTTACTCGTGCAACCACATTGGCAACTGGGTCACACTCATTCACAGTTAGATTAACCAAATGCAGACCACAATTCTACTCCTGCAGCTTCTTCTCTCGCACTTCCCGCCTGTGGAACTCGCTTCCATATTCTTGCTTTCCTGACTGCTACAACCTCCAGGAATTTCAATGCAATGTCAATACTCATATATTAATCACTTGACTGTAGTTCTTTAACCACCCCGTATATCCTTTCCTTTCTCTCCGCCTCTGCAACTGTCATCACACCTCTTGATTATTAAGGGCCGGTAGACCTAAACAAATGTACTGCCTAGTTATATCAAAACTAAATTTATCTCCATCAATCTGCGAATATACTTGTCCTCGGTGACTTTAATGCTCACCATGATACGCTGCTGAAACTTTCTAAAGGTACTGTCGTTGCCATTATTTAGTGTTCAAATTTTCCATTGTCCAATTTCTTACTTAAATCGTGTTCTCCCAACTCATTTCCCTGGTCAAATCATGCAACAAGCTTCTTTACTCGACTTAATTCTTAATTCTTTTTTTTCGCCATTGTTGAGCTTTGAAATATTGCCCTCTTGGTAATTCTGTCTACATTGCGGTAGATATAGTTATTTTATTCCATTCATCTATTAAACAGGGATACCGTATCCATAAGAGCTCTTTTCGTTGACAACGTAACACCCCATGGACTGATATCTTCAACGTCCCAATTGAAGATTGCACCATTAAGATTTCTTCTTAAGTTAAAGCTGGCATAGACGCTTTCATCCCTTCTCGAAAGTCCCAAGTGAAACCTCAAATCATCTCCGTGTGTCACACCAGCCGCTGTAGTACACAATACCCACTATTTTCGGCTATACCTGCGCGATAGCTCTCGTCATAACAGCTAATCGTAATTGTTGTAGTTTCTTGTTTAGAAAACCACACAATATAATAATAACACAAAAAAGATATGAGAGAAAAAAAGGTAAGTGTATTGAACAGAAATATATACAACCGGTACACGGTTAGTAGATTCAGGAATATTTGTTAGTAAAAATCAAATATATTCAAAGAAGTAAGTCCGGTAATAAGTCTATATTTCAAGCCGACCAACGAGCGGCGGTTCAAGTACTCTGACTAAAAACTCAGCCCAACCCAACTCACTCAACTGCCAACTCAACACTACTCCCGTTCTCTGTAGGCAGGATTATTTGTATATTATGGAAGAGTCCATAGAGTGTGTGAATAGGGGTGATTCCCCATCAATAATAAATGTAAACGAGTTCTTGTTTGCTGAGGGAATGAGGAACCGCATAGTCCCAATCAACTTTGTCTCTCGTAATTACTGGCCGCGCTGTAATGAGATATTAAACAAGTCTGTATTCCGTATCTTCAATCAATTTGATTTGTTATATCCGCAGCTGTTAACCGTGAATGTTTTGCCAGGAATTCTCCTTAAAAATAATCTTGACTCGGGTTAAGTTTCACATTAGACCTCAGAGTTCAGGTCCCACCCTTTTACAGTGAAACCGATAAAATGTAACCGCAATTTCTACTCCAACAGCATCTGCTCTCACACTTCCCGCCTGTGGAATTCCCATCTGCATAATTGCTTCCCCGACAGCTACAATCTCCAGGAGTTTAAATGTAAGGTCAATAGACACCTCCGAACACACTAACTCGCACCCATTCTCTCAAACACTCTTCCTATGTACCTCCTTACTCGTCTATCACCCTCCTTCTGACCTTTCCTATATCCAATCGCTCTCTCAGCACCTTACCCTATGTAACCCCCTGCTGCTAAGAAAATCGGTTCTCTGTGTAAGGCCAGGAAGTTTTTCCGTCCCTAACAATCCTGCACATATACAAGTCTACCATCCGCCCGTGCATTGTGTATTGCTGCCATATCTGGTCCGGTGCTACTGCTATCCACTTAGGTGTCCTCGACCGAATCCAACGGAAAATCTGTAATGTGATCGATCCCGACTTGGCAGCTAGGATACAGTCGCTTTTCACCAAGTCAGTGTGGCTATCCTCTGTCTCTTCTACAAATACTTTCACGATTTCTGCTCCAATGAACTTAGCTCACTGGTACCCCTTATATACGAATTTCCTCGAGCCACAAGATTAGCAACTAGGAAACCAATAAATTACTGTGAAACCAATAAATTGTAAACGCAAATTCTACTAGTATAATTCTCTTCCGCATACTTGCTTTACCGACAGCTACTATCTCCAAGAATTTAAATGTAAAGTCAATAGTCATCTTCTGTCTCACTAACATACATCCTCTCTCTCATGCTTTTTCTTCGTTCATCCCACTCTCATCAGTAATCTCTTCCCTCTCCTACTCTCTTCCTGACACCCCCTGCAACCTCTCGCTCCTCATAACATTCCTCCTATGTAACCCCCTGCACAACAGTGGCACTAAAATGCCTTTCTTGGGGCGACACGATTATAAAAATAAATAAAAAGTATCCTTGCCTAACTCCCCACTTACAACTCAGTCTCTGTTGAATGATATGCGTACAACCCTTTCCATATTTTCTAATAGCATCTCTAACCAAGATCCCCACAAATTATGGTGTTGTTCTAAGAGTAGCTTAGATGTGGCACAAGGCCAAAAGTATGGGGCACCCAGTGAGGATCGAACTCACTAAATAATTGTAATCCCCATAAATTATGTGGACCCGATGTTATCTCTTTTGTAGTCATAAGGACGTGTGCTTCGAACTGGCTCTTGGTCTCTATAAATTGCCTACGACTTCCTTGCTTGCTGAAACTCATCATTTGTCGATCCAATTCTTAAGAACACTGGTGAGCCGTCTAACACTGGTGAGCCGTCTAACACTGGTGAGCCGTTTAACAGTGTGTTGTATATCAATAAACAACAAACACGCATATATATAAAAATATGAGTTATATTTTTATTGATGACGATGAACCGTGTAGCCTAGGGTACAGAGAGTTGAGGGAGCGCTCTTCCAAGGTTGACAGGGTGACGGGGGGTGTCGTCGTATCTGTTCTCCTCTACGTCTCTCTGCCTAGACTCGTCTGTCGAGACTGACTGACTCGTCTGTCGAGACTGACTGACTGACTCTGACTCACTGGCGAATCCGTGTTTTCGCAGTCTTTATATATCTTCCAAAACCGGGACTTGTTTCTTCCGGCATTGCCTTGATCACGCGACGCCCACGCGACGCCTACGTAAATTCTCAGAGAGACCTGTTCTGTCTGCCTCTTGTGGCCATTTCCGCTACTGCCGGAAATAAGGTCAAACAACCATCCGTTCCTTTCAACGGCCGGAAAACGACCCCGCTTCCTCACTTCCTTCTTCGGGTGGGGCCAGATTATTATATTACAAGTGGTGAACCCTCTAACACTGGTGAGCCGTCTAACACTGGTGAGCCGCTAACACTGGTGAGCCCTCTAACACTGGTGAGCCGTCTAACACTAGTGAGCCGTTTAACACTGGTGAGCCGTCTAACACTGGTGAGCCGTCTAACACTGGTGAGCCGCTAACACTGGTGAGCCCTCTAACACTGGTGAGCCGTCTAACCCTTCCAACAACAGTCTATTAGAGGAATGCAAGGAATCTAAATAAAAGATCATAAACACAAAAGGGAGATTTTACAAAACAATACGTTAAATGAGTTGGTTGCCCGCCGTAACGTGATTGACCACAATTTTCACATAAAATGAATCAAAGGAGAAAACGTTGTGGTGCAGTGGATATCCGTTTAAAACGTAGATGATCATGGTTTGTTTTTTTTTTGTTTTTGTGATATATTAATTGTCATAACTTTAGGAGAAAGATTGAGGAGCGCATACTTTTATCGTCTACTACTGTGCTATTTGGATGTGCGTTGTGGTGCATTGGATATCGGCTCGGAACGAGAAATCAGGGAGCCGAGTTCGAATTCCAGCTGAGTTCATTGCTTTCACTTACGCGCAAATACCCTTGGCAACCTACTGCGGGATAATCTTCTGCCCAGTCAGTCATGTCTCTTTCGAGACATGATCGCCCAAGCGTCTATCACGTATGCCATTTAACTGACTGACTAGAAAGTGCAATGATCGAAAAAGAATCGACAGTAAATTTGCGGCTTGGCTCTTAGAAAACTTCACCCTTATTCTCGGTGTGGAGTACCTACTAAAAAATCGATACAAAGAAAAAGAAAAGTTTCGAAATAAATTCGGCCAGATATATAAAAAAAACTTTCAAAATTTCAAAATTTTTCACTCATTCGAGCGCATGTGTTGAATTACCAACATAAATGTAATTTGATTCCAACTAAATTTGTTGCACTCACAAATACCTTTTGGAAAGATATTAATCCGTGGCTTCTTCCTCCAACTATGAGTTAAATAGGAGTACATATTGGGTTCTATAGCCTTGGTTGGCAAACAGTTTACTGCAGAAAGTAATGAAAACCTACCCCGGGAAAAACTTTGGCCCTGTCAGCGTGTATCACCGATATCACTTAAATAACTGACTGAAATAGTGAAGGCCGAAACGAGCTACAACTAAACTTTTCCCCTCATCATACAATTTTCCCAATATATATATATATATATATATAATAATATATATATATATATATATATATATATATATATATATATGTATATATATATATTTCTACAGAAACACGCAGAAACACAGACACACTATATATATATATATTATAAATTATACTTTAGAACATGTACAAACTACAATCTACTACAAAATTGTACATTTGTTTTCGACATTAAAAAATAACGTTTATTACCATCATTATTAACTACATGATGAGACATTGTTCTTAAAATGTTAGACTCCGATTGCTTTTAACCCAGGATTGAAACCTGACCGAAATGGCGTCAGTTGGCGATTCTACCTCTGGGCTATGGGCGCTCGGTAGAAGACGGCAGACTTTTTAGCATGTATATTATCATTATACACGCCTAATAGCCAGAGTGCTCTAATTCATTTCCGAATGAGCGATGCGTACATGCCAGGGTAGCTGCTGTTTTTCAGTCTACCATTCTTCCAGAGTGCTCAATCAGGGTGTGAGAGCGTATATATATATATATATATATATATATATATATATATATATATAAAACGTGAGGGATAACGTCCCTGTTTCTAACAGTAAAAATAATCACAACCTGCGAGAGTACAAGAAAGCAGCGAAAATAGTGTTTCCCTGCAAGAATCGAAGCTCTATACCCTTTTTCCGATCAATTCCATTTATGTTTTTTTTTAATCGTATCACCCCGAGTAAGGCGGTAACGCCACTGATGTGCAGGGGGCTACGTACTAGTGAAAAGGTTGGAAAAGAGAAAGCCGGAAACCACATCCTAAACAGGGAACAAGGGATGAGCCTCTTAACCTGTTCAATAGACGTGGGTGGATTGTGAACCGGGCGATAGATAGATCTATCTACTCCAATCCGTTCTTAGATAATTGCTTTGTTCATCTTTGTTGTATGAAAATCAATTTAGTTTTAGTAGGTATTGATATAGGAAGGTTTCAATAGGAAGTGTGCGTTCCTTAACCTGAACCTGGTAATTTAAACATGTTTATCACGATAGTCACCCGTAACATACAACATTTCCCGTTAATAAAATCGATTTTTAGAAATGATGTTTTTAATACTTCATCCGTTTAAAACGTAGACGATCATGGTTTTTTTTTGTTTTTGTTTTTTTTGGTTTTTTTTTTTGTTTTTTGTGATATATTAATTGTCATAACTTTAGGAGAAATATTGTGGAGCGCATCCAAAGTATTGAGGGATACTTTTATCGTCTACTACTGTGCTATTTGGATGTGCGTTGTGGTGCATTGGATATCGGCTCGGAACGAGAAATCAGGGAGCCGAGTTCGAATTCCAGCTGAATTCATTGCTTTCACTTACGCGCAAATACCCTTGGGAAAGGTATTAATCCGTCTCTTCCTTCCAGTTATGGGTTAAATAACAGGACAGATTGGGTTCTATAGCCTTGGTCGGCAAGCAGTCTACCGCAGAAAGCAATGGCAACCTACTGCGGGATAATCTTCTGCCCAGTCAGTCATGTCTCTTTCGAGACATGATCGCCCAAGCGTGTATCACGTATGGCACTCAACTGACTGACTGACTGTGCTATTTAAGGCAGAGGTATGAATGGAAAATAAGAAAACTAGAAGAAAGAAGGAAGAAACAGAGAGCCAGAAACAAGGAACTTTAACAAAAAAAAACACAAAAAAGTGAGGTATGGACTGAAAACAAGAAATGGAAAAATATTCTCCTTTAATATGAGTGTAAAGACTGAAATTTGAATCTTATTCCATTTTCCATGCTCATAATTAATTTACGATAACGAGAGTTGATTCGAAATGATATAATTAACACATCACTCAATAAATCCCGGGCATCAACATAGTCTCCTTTTTGGGAAACAAATTTATTCCAACGCTTCTCTAAAAACTCGATGCTTTTTTGCAGAATAATGTGTCTTTAACCTCAAAATACGCCTCTGTTTCCTCTATCACTTCTTCATTAAGCCAAATCTCTTTCCCTTGGGTATTCTTTTGGGGTCTGCAAACAACCAGTAGTCGCTGGGGACCAAATCTGGAGAATAAGATGGATGCAGAAACAATTTCAAGTTTTGATATCGTTGCGATCTACTTGTAACACGGTGCATTGTCTTGGTGAAATATAACTTTTTTCTTCTTCATATGTGGCCGTGTTTTGGCGATTCCTTTGTTCAAACGAACTAATAACGCTATATAATATTCGCTATTGATGGTTCTTCCTTTCTCAAGGTAATCGATGAACAAAATGTTCATCGATTACCTTCAGAAAGGAAGACCATGCGCATCCTAAGAGAAAGGATCCTAAGAGAAATAGATTACCTTGAGAAAGGATTACCTTGCGCATCCTAAAATACGGAGCCCAAAATCTTGCCTACTGAAGTTTCCGTCTTTGGTCGTTTTGGACGGCTTTAACCTGCTGCTGACCACTCAACTGTCTGCCGATTTGACTCCGGAGTGAAGTGGTGGATCCATGTGCCATCCATTGTCATGTATATTTATGCACAATCTCCAACTGGCTGCATTGAAACAGTTGCAACAACACTCTGGATCGTCGATGCCTTGTTGTTTTGATCGATTGTGAGCAAACACGGCAACCACTTTGAACACAGCTTTCTCAATGACAAATATTCGTGCAAAATGGTGAATACACTGCCTTCTTATATGTTCAACTCCTGTTATCTCACGCAACTTGAATTTACGACCGGCCAAAACGAGTTTTATTTTGTATTTTCCGGGACAACTGCTGATTTGGAGTGACCTGAGCGTCCAGCACCATTTGTGTCTGTACGAACGCGTTTAAAGTCAGTATACCACCTCTTAACCGTTGTTTCCGCGTTGCTTGAAGAGTATTTTTCCGATCTAGAAAGCAATGCTTAATCAATAAACAAAATTCAGGTTTTTTCCACTGTTTGGAAATTTGCAGCAGTCAGATAAGTGCCATACGTGATACACGCTTGGGTGATCATGTCTCGAAAGAAGATTATCCCGCAGTAGGTAGACTGCTTGCCAACCAAGGTTATATAACCCAATCTGTCCTGTTATTTAACCCATAACTGGAAGGAAGAGACGGATTAATACCTTTCCCAAGGGTATTTGCACGTAAGTGAAGACAACGGATTCAACTAGAATTCGAACGCGGCTCCCCGGTTTCTCGTTCCGAGCCGATATCCACTGTACCACAACGCACATCAGCAGTGAAACCGGGCTAAACTCCTAGTCTTGGCGGACCTGAAGCAGACTACCACAACGTTTAATTTCGTTGTGTTTCATTTTTTTTATTTGTTACTTTTTTCAGCGCATTCCTATCGATTGTTCCTTAAACGTTCCGATTATCAAAAAAAAAAAAAAAAAAAAAAAAAAAAAAAAATTAAAAATTACAATATTTAAACAAATTTGGTGGGTTTCAGTTTCTCATACAACGTTAAAATAAATCAATCATCCATTTTCAACCCACTCGCGTTGGGGTCGCATTGTTTATGTTAATTTCGTTGTTTTTCATTTTTTTTTTTTTACTTTTTCAACACAGTTCTATAGGTTGTTACTTAAACTTTCCGATTATCAAAAAGATTTTTCAAAAATTACAATATTTATATACATTTCGGGGGGTCATTTTCTCATACAATGTTAAAGTAAATTGATCCTCCATTTTCAATCCACTATAAGGTTGTATGAGATACTGCCTCCCCCCTAAAATTGTTTAAATATTGAAAGTTTTGTAAATTTTTATGTCATTCGTAAAGTTTAAGGTGTAAAAGATAATATTGCACTGAACAAAAGTCCAAAATATTTGATAATGAATAAATTTACAGATCATACCGGTGACTGGTTTCAAAATGGAGGCTCGATTTACTATAACGTTGTATGAAAAACTGATCCCCCACCCCAAATAAATGTTTAAATATTGAAATTTTTCAAACTTTTTTTGTCAATCGTAAAGCTAAGGGGGTGATCGATAGGACTGCGCTGAAAAAAGTAAAAAAAAAAATTTTTAAATTGAAAAAAAAAATGAAAACAACGAAATTAAACGTGGTGGTAGTCTGCTTCAGGTCCGCCCTAGTCTTAAATATTTCTTAATGCTAGTCACTGCTCAGCGCTTTCGCCAAACAGTTTCCTGTGGAAGGTAAATAACGCAATGATCGACACTAAATTTATTTAAATTTTATTTCAGTTTAAATTTAGATATTTGGGAAAGGTTGCCATTACAATTAGAACTAGGTACTAAACGTAAATATATATATTTTTTTAAAGTAGAAAAAATAGACCAAACAGTTCCGAGATGCTCAAATTCGACAAGATTAATGTTCGTCTGCTAACATCTCATTTGAAAATAAAAAAAAACATGTCTATAATCATCCACATCCAGTTTACTTTTTTATTTAAATGTCTAACAATTGAAAAGATCAACAAATGATTTGAAATGAAATATTAACGTTTGAAAAAGTACAAATTGAAATTAATGTAAATATTTCTTTAAAGATTTGCGACCTCATTCCTCATGAATTACCTCCCTTCATTATGATTCATGTTAATTCTTTTTTCCGAGGGATTTGCCATGTTGGTTTTACTTTAATCTATTTCCTTTTCAGAGCGTTTTTTTTTTCTTTTGCAAATTGCCGTTTATTTAGCACTTATTCAACATTTATTCTTTTCAACATCAGCAGTAGGAATGTTTCATTCGTTTTTTTTTATTCTTTTACATCCTTATTACTCGTCTCATTGTTATCAATGCCCCCTATAATGACGAAGAAATGATAAAAACAAGACATTTAATAAAGCAGGAACGGTTCACTCTTTAATTTGGGAGATAGAAAGAGACGCTTCGTACAACATAAGATCTGCGAATTAGTTCTTTTTTTTAAATTTTATTTTTTCAGTGAATTTTATTTGTCTCTCGCGTTTTATTTTGCATGCGTTTTTTTAACGTTCAAATAATCATCTACATTAAATGAAGTTTTAATGTAGTCGAAAATTTATTTCTTCAAGAAGATTAAATAAAGATCAATTTTCTCAACTAGCCGAAACAAATAAAAATGCAATACATTTTCTCGCATTTTTTTAGGTTTTTGGTTCATGATTGGCTTAAACGTTTCTCTTTTTTCGTGTCTGGAAAATCGAGGGACTAAATTATAGTTCGTATCGACTGTTCTATTTTATTTCATTTTTCCATCTTACTAAATGATTTATAACTTGTTACTTTATATAAAATGTTTCTTGTAATTAGTAAATACATCAGTTCATGCATACGCTGATTTTTGACATACGGAAAGGGTAAAGACATGGCTCATTTATTCAAAAAGCCTATTCCTGCCAAGGGTTATTTAATCATTACATGATTTTAAGTTGTATTCACCCAGAGAAATAATTAACTTTGGTTTGGTTTTGGTGATAGATATATCAACATCTATGGGATTTTTAACAGAAATTTAAATTTTTGTACGAAATGGTTGGTTAATTTTGTTTAACATCATATTAACCTATATGGGTTATTTAATTTTGTACGTAATTTTATGCTTTCAACTAGAGATATTTTCTACTTAATTTATATGCTTTCATGGTAACGTCTTTTTTTTGTATGGGTATGTATTTGAAAGCTATTAACTAGAGTTTAGTAAAATAAAAGAAAGGTAAATAAGATGTTATGTATTACCTATTTATTATTCATTATTATTTCAAGATCAGAATCTCATCTTCAGAATGATAGGAGAGCTTAATTTTACGTCCGCTGGTGGACCGTGGCTTTAAACGAATGATCCGCTTTCGCTGCAATTGCTGTCGTTAATTCTTGTGAGTATGTATGTTTGTTTTTAGATATATACTTTTTAGTAAATAAAATATATTATTAGTAATTTTACTATAAAAACATGTTTTTATAATTTTTAATTTTGCATTGATTTTCATTTTGCTCTAGAATGTATTGTCGGTCATTTTATTATAAAAAATGTACTGTTAATTTTTGTTTGGGGGTCTCACAATTTGCCCATAGCTAGGCCCCTAACAGGTACTACCACCGTGGGTTAGTGTGGACCTGGAAGCAACATCAGTTACGAGGTCGTGAGAACGTAGAGAGCTGGTTAATTTTATTTGATTCGGCCTTCTGTCAGACATAACCGAACTCTCTAGAGCTTACAAGTTTTATCCAGAATTAACATCAGAATTACCAGAATGTTATTATCAGAAGGTTTTCGTCAGGAGGTTGGTTGTCGACAGGTTGGAATGTGTGGTATAGTGTAAGAATAAACATATACATTTTGTATGTTAAAATAGAAATTTATAATTGAAAAGGATAACCATAATAGGTAGCAGCAAATGTTCTATGAGAAAGTTAAGGATACCAAGAGTTCGTACAAATGCTAATAGTAGTAATTTGTTGAAAGAGTATACGTACGTATGTATGCATTCAGTAGGAATGTCTTTGGATGGAGAAGAAGAAGTAAAATGAATCAGCAAACGAGAAGGAAATAGAAAGTTTGAAGCATTTTGTCGTCTATGCTGCTTCCATGTTTCTGTCTTGACTGACGCTGATAGATGTCCTTTTATTTCAATTTAGATTTTTCGCACTGACTCGCGAAGTCCTTTTTGGTCTTGTAAGTCGATTCCATTGGTCAGAAAATTAATCTAACATCTACTTGCGAAATCCGGTTTCGACTTTTTCTTTAAGCACATGGTCAATCCTTTTTCTTTTTGGCAAAAACCAGAATTTCACACGTCATTGTGATTTTTTGTAAAAATGAAGAAGAAAGTTGATTTTAATTCTTAATTTCCTACCCGACAGTCGTTCCCCGATCCCCAAAACCTCAAATCTCCACATCAAAGGCATTGCTGCCGGATGTAGTTTATAGTCATGCCTAGGTCAATACAACTACATATATTTTGAAAGCAATTTTATGCTCCTAAATACGAATATTTTGTGCATAATTTTATACTTTATGGTAAACATATGTATTTTAGAAAATGTATTGCTGATTGTTTTACTATAAAATGTAATCCTAAACTCTTCATACTTTTATCGATTGTCATTTCGATCAAAAATGTATTGCTAGTCATTTGTATCAAATATATTGTAAACAATTCTTTTTTTTAAAATAGAGTTTACCAATTAAGCAGGATAGTAAAGCCACTGAAATGCAAGATTTTACAGGTTGTGAAAGTATTATAAACCAAAATATTGCTAAATAGCGAAAAAAAAACTAATCAGGAGGACAACTGATAGCGATTAAAATAGAAATTAAACTTTTGCAGATTAAAATTGGCTGGAAATCATGGAACCAGAAAAGAATTCCACAAGTTGGAAGTACGAGAAAAGAAACTGTATTGTACTGTTACCTATTATTTTTATGAAATATATTGTTGGCAATTCTGAGTTTACCGCAAGTAAGGCAGTATAGCCACTGAAACGCAAGCAGATACTGGTTGTGGAAGAGTTATAAACCAAAACATTGCTAAATAGCAAAAATAATAATAATAATAATAATAATAATAATAATAATAATAATAATAATAATAATAATAATAATAACTTAATAAGACAGAATGTGGTTATAAAATAGGCCAAAAGAAAATGAGCCATCGATTTTACATGGATGACTTAAAGTTATATGCTAAGAATGATAATGAGCTGGAAGTTCTTCTGCAAACTGTAAAATGCTTCAGCGAAGACATTGGAATGAAATTCAATTTGAATAAATGTGCTAAAGCTACAGTTTTACGTGGATCAATACAAGAAACATCCTCGATTTGCTTAGACCCTGCTGTAACAATAAAAGAATTGAAACCAGAAGAAGCTTATAAATACCTAGTTGTAAACGAGCGTGAAAACATTCATCATAAAAAAATGAAAGAAATAGTGCGTAAAGAGTACTACAGAAGGCTACGAATGATATTAAAAACTGAATTGAATTCTCAGAACAGAGTTATGGCCATTAAGAGCCTTGCAATCCCAGTTGTCTAATATAGCTTCAACATCTTAAACTGGACTCTAAACGACATCAGGCGAATGGATTCTAAAACAAGAAAGCTTCTTTCTAAGCATAAGATGCATCATCCAAAGGCTGATGTAGACCGTCTATACATACCCCGTAAAGAAGGTGGAAGGGGTCTTATTCAGCTGGAATTGTCAGACAAGACAACAACTATTGGCTTACTAACATACATAGAAACAACAAAGGATTGGATGATACAATTAGTAAGGCAACATGAAGAAAGAAAGAAAAATATTCAATAATAAAAGAAGGCAGTAAATACAAACAAGATTTACAGTCAGTAGATTCTGTAGAAAAGCAAAACAGAAGCCAAGAACCAACTATTGCGGCAAAAAATATGAAAATGAAAGCCAAAGATAAAGCTCTTGAAAAGATGAAACAGCGCTGGCAAGACAAACCTCTGCATGGCCAATATCCAGAACGTGCCAATAAATCCAATGTTGACAAAGTTAATACTAATCGATGGTTACGTGCATCTGGATTAAAGTCTGAAACTGAAGGCTTTATTCTTGCAGCACAAGACCAAAGTCTTTTCACTAGAAACTTTCAGGCAAATATTATGCATAATAATATGGATCCAAAATGCAGGTTTTGTGATAAACACCAAGAAACAATAGACCACCTAATCTCAGGCTGTTCTGTGCTTGCTCCAAATGAATATTAAAATCGCCACGATAGAGTTGGGCAATATTTACATTGGGCAATGTGCAAACATTATGGAAAATCTGTAAACAAACACTGGTATGAACATCACCCAGCACCGGTTACAGAAATAGAAGATGTAACCATTCTATGGGATTACACCATCTACACAGACAGAAAAATTGAAGCAAACAGGCCAGATATTATTGTTAAAAACCAGAAGGAGAAAACTTGTCTATTAATTGATATGGCTTGTCCAGCGGATTGTAACATAGCAATCAAGGAATTTGAAAAACTGTCAAAATATAAAGACCTGGAAATTGAAATAGAAAAAATGTGGAAATTGAAAACAAGAGTTGTGCCAGTGATAGTAGGTGCATTTGGAATGATAAAAAATGGAACAAAACAACACATTGAAAGAATCCCTGAAAATCCCAGCTTAAGAGATATACAAAAAATTGTCTTATTAAGTACAGCCCACACACTAAGGAGAACTTTGTCTGTGTAACGCTAGGGATGATAGGGAAGATAGAAAAACATGAAATGGAGTCATAACAACACGCCACAACCTGCCTTAGGTCTCCCCGCAAACTTGACTGGTAGTGAGACCAAAGCAGAAATCGAAATATGATGAAAAATGACATAATAATAATAATCAGGCGGATAGCAGATAGCGATTGAAATAGAATTAAAACCCCGAGGAGAATAGCAGGGGCACCCGAGCAGATGTTGCAGTAGTATTCAATACACGGGCGGATGGTAGATTTATATATGTACAGGATAGATTCAGACGGAAAAAAAACTTCCGGGCCCTGCACAGAGAACCGATTTTCATAGCAGCGTATTTAGCAATGGATTCGATACAGTCATTCCACTTGAGGTCCGATGAGAGTGTGAGGCCAAGGAGGCGTAGTGTTTTACTCTCTGGGAGGCAAGCCTGTTCCATGCTAATGGGAGGTAGGTGCGATTGTCTATGATGGTTAATTGATAGCAGCTTCATTTGGGAAGCATTAAAATTTACGAGCTATTTCTTACCCCAGTCCACTACGGATTGGAGGTCCTTTTCAAACTCGGCAGCGAGGTTCGCTTTGTCGCCTACACATGTGGCAGCAATGTTCTAACCAAGGACGAATGGTAGATATATATATCTGCTTTCACCACCAAATGAAAAAAAAACCCCTGAGAAGTGAGGACATCATAATAGTGGTTTTACATAAATTCGAAGTCGACATAACTCTGCTCAGTTAAATGACATACTTCACCACGTTAATCCTATAGTTAATCCCAGAATTATTTACAAAGATCAAAACACACATTGAGTTCCTCAATAAAAATGATAAAATAAAGGAAATCTTTAAGACAACTAAAATAGTTAAAAGCAAACGCCAACCGAAAAATTTACTAATCATCTAAACCTCATCAAAATTTAAGCAACACACAACACAGGGAATCACAAATGTAACAAAAAGATGTTGGGTATGCAACATAATAGAAAAAAAAACATTTCAAGTTTGTAAACACATCTACATTCGAAATAGAAACAAATCTGAACTGCAATTCTGAAAACGTAATGTATACTCTAAAATGCGATGAATGCGCAAAAATATACGTGCGGGCGACACAAGAAGTGAATAAAAGAATAGCCCTGCACAGAAGTAACATTAAACTAGCCAATAACAGGAAATTATGTCTTCTAAAATTTACATGAATGCAGTAGATATAAATTCAGAGTAATGGCTATTTGCCAAAATGCAGATTATGATGCACTCATGATGCAGGAAGAAATATTTATAAAAATACAGACCTTCCCTCAAGAAAACAACACGAAAAATCCAAGACACACACAATAAAAAACACACATGCCTACACGCTAAATTCAAATAGTATCCCCAAAACAATAAAAAGAACTAGATGACCCGTAGGGTAGAATTGAATCAAAATCGCTGAAAACAGTTTTGAAGTGTAAAGACGAAATCAAATTTAGCAAGTTAGTGAAAAAATGTTTACGGTCAACGAAGGCGACAGGAGAAACTTAACGTGCGTGTGTGAAAAAGAAAAAACCCAACACACGCACTCATATGAACTTTCTGACCTACTTACCACTTGACTTTTCTATTTATACATGATTACTTGGCCATCAGAAAATGGATCTCGACATGTGAAGTCACAAGTTTATTTGCCTGAAGAGAGTCAACTCGAAACACGTGTAGCGACACAAATACCAATATGGAGACTTATTATAATACAAAAAGCAAATAATTATTATAATAATGGAAACAATAAATCTACATTTCACACAAAACGTTCACGGCTTCTCCCACTTTTTCTTATATACCAATTTCTCTGGTTGGAAACAACCCCTATTTTTGTTTTTAATATATATATATATATTGGGCACGTATATTGATATGCGCTAAAAAGTCTGACTACATCCACCGAACGCACATAGCCCAGGCATAGAGTCGCCGACTGGCGCCATTTCGGTCGGGTTTCAATCCTGGGTAAAAAAGCAATCGGAGTCTAACCGTACTGATGAGCTGTGATACGGCGAAACAGACCTGTCTGTGGATGACAATATATATATATATATCTTAGCTGTTTTCATTTGCTCTTACCACTCTATATTTTCTCACTTATTTTTCTCTACACTTTCTATTTCTTCTGTATCTTTCCATTTCCACTTTCTTTTCCCTTTCTTGATTTATCATCTTATTTTCTGATCTTTAATTCCCTCTTTGTTTTCCTCCGTTTTTATCATCTTTCTACACTGTACAAAAAAAAAAAAAATCCAATAATAAAGGGAAGAGGTGTTTTTTTTTAAATAAAACGTTTATTACCTTCATTACTAACTGCTGATGAAACATTGTTCTTTCAATATCGAAACAAAATTTATAGTTTTTGTAGTAGTTTGTAGTTTGCACATGTTCTAAAGTAATAATGAATAATAAATAATTATTGCTCTATTTCTATACTGAGCACTGTTTTAAATTAATATTTTGAATTGAACGTTGCAATTACTTTCTTCATTCTTATTCATCTGTATATATATATATATATATATATATATATATATATATATATTATACTTTTTTTTTAATCATATCACCACGAGCAAAGCGGTAACGCCACTGATGTGCCGGGGGCTACGTAAGAGTGAAAAGATTAGAGGAGAGAAAGCCGGAAACCACATCCTAAACAGGGAATAATGGCTGAGCCTCTACATCTGTTCAATAGACGTGGGTGGAGTGTGAACCGGGCGATAGTTTAGTCTATCTACTCCAATTGAAAAAAAAATTGAGAAGATTAGAAAAGAGAAAACCGGAAACCGCATCCTAAACAGGAAACAAGGGCTGAGCCTATACACCTGTTCAATAGATGTGGGTGGAGTGTAAACCGGGCGATAGTTTAGTCTATCTACTCCAATTTAAAAAAAAAAGTGAGAACATGTACAAGCAACAATTTACTTCAAAAGTGTACCTCGACACAAAACCTTGCTAAGAACACTCACTGACGCCTATAGTACAACTGTGTAAATTTTCAAGAAAATCGTTTCAGCCGTTTCGGAGTCTACAGGTAACGAACACACGCAGACACAGACACAGACACAGACACGCACACATACACACACATACACACACACACAGACAAAGTTCCATTTACAAATAAATTTAGGTTAGTGCTAATACAATAAATTGGAAAAAATTATTAAAATTAAATTAAAAAATAAAATTAAAGCAAAAATTAAAGTTAAAAAACTTTAAATTTAAATTTGAAACATTAAATAGACCAAAATTTGTAATAGAAAATAAAGATAAAATTTGAGATAAAACAACGTAAGAAACATCATATAGTTAAAGTAAATTATCAAGATAGTCAGATTAATACTATAAAAAGTTTATAATTGATGGAGATTCAAACTTTAGATTTTATAATTCTAGTAGGATTGTAAGGTTAATTCTCTATGTTTGCAATTTACTGTAGTTTCATACCTCAGATAAATTGTCGCTACTTGCCTTGTAAAATGTTGCTCAGTAATAATAACAAAAGAATCATTATATTTTCATTTACGATTATTTTCTTGGCAATAAATACTAAAAAATAATATAAAATACATCATTTTTTGTAACACTGCGGTGGCCTAATAATTACGGCCGGCAGTGTAAATACCTAGATTCACTCTATATGTATTCAATAATTTCCATTTTTCTTGTAGTCAAAGGAAACCTTGTTCATTTACCGATCTAGATATTCTAGCCTGTTTGAGAATTTTCCATTTGACATTAGGTGTTTTGTTTTCTTCTTTAAACTTTCCAAAATATCTAGAAAGTGATGTCATACTTTGTTCATCTTTATTAGTAAAAGATGAGAGATTATTGCAAAAACGCTTTTTAACAATTCAGTGTGTTACCTATATAAAACTTAGTAACCCTAGAATTCTCTAGAGATGAGACAAAACACATATAGACCAGGGATTTATATTTATTTGATACTGGGCATTGGTTAGGGTTTCTACAATTACATAAGTTATTATTATAGGGCAAATTAAAATGAGTAGTAGAATTGTTTTTGTTGAATAATTTCTATATTTTATTGTTATGTAATTTAATTATTTTTTCTAAATTGTTAGAGCAATTATAACTGAGTTTTAGTGTATTCCTATTGAAAATTTTGCTTAAAGAGCTATTTTGGGAAAATGTTTATCAATTAATTTAAGAAATTTATGTCCCAGTTTAAAATTAACTAACTGGAGAATTATACCACATGATTTTTTTTGTTTCTATTTTTGATTTCTGAGACCACTATATTTTTCAACAAAGTTGATCTCAGAAGATTGATAACCACTATCGTTAAGAATTTTATCATAAATTGTTTTATATTTTTCGAATATTTATTGGCTAGAAAAGTGTATGATAATGCGACGTTCAACCGATGATGGAATAAGTTTGATAACGAATGGTGGATAATTATAACTAGGGTTTATATAAATTGGGTTACCATTATTTTTCATGCAAGGTTAGAAATTATTATATCTAAGAAGTCAACTTGTTTTATATTAGGATTAATAACTACGCTAAGACCAAAAGATTTAAAAACTCTATGAATTAATTTTCTAACAAACTTACCCCCAGTGGATTTATTTATTATCATATTCTTTCATCTCTATAAACTCCTATATTATACAAATCGGTTTCTTTAAACGCCGTGAGGTTGTACAGAAGAAATAATCCAACTAAATCTGAAGACTCTGCAGAATCCAGAGCTCCCATAGAAATATCAAAATGATCAGTTGAAGTTTTAGTCCATTGTTCGTTATCGTGAATAAGAACTGATTTTCTGCAGTTCAAATTATGTTAATTTCCTCTTTAGAAATGGCTGAATAAAATTCAGCGAATTCAAGGTCCAGATGTAAGAGGTCTTTAGATATAGATGAATTAAAACCCGCGATATCGAATTGAAGAAAAGTAGAATTGTTTTTATTTTTGATGTTCTTGAACTAGTCGATTACTTCCAAAGTACCACACCATTGTATATATTTGAGTTGATTTTTTATTTGCCCGTTTACTCGTTCTAATATGACTTAACTAATTTTCCCGATCTCTGATTTACCTGGGTTGATATTCCTGGAGGGTATTTTTGGTGGTATTTATTTATTTTGCAAAATTAACAAAAGAACCATTCTGTTTTTATTTACGATTATTCTTTTGGCAATAAATACTAAAAATAGTATGAAATACATCATTTTTTAAACACTGAAGTGGCCTAATAATTACGGCCAGTAGTAGTATATATATATATATATATATATATATATATATATATATATATATATAGCTAATCTGCAGGGTGCGATGGGTTATTTGTCGCTACTGGCCTTGTAAAATTTTGCTCAGTAATAATAACAAAAGAATCATTATATTTTCATTTACGATTATTTTTTTGGCAATAAATACTAAAAAATAATATAAAATACATCATTTTTTGTAACACTGCGGTGGCCTAATAATTACGGCCGGCAGTGTAAATCTGCTGCTAGGACTTGCTTCACTATCTCGTGACATACAGTTATTCTTGCCAGAATTCCTCTTGCGTTTATAAATCTTCTGTTCATCTGTGCCTTTAATATTACTGCTATCTCTGGTCTCAATGACCTTGCTGTATATCTCGAGATTCTCAACAAAGAAATTATAATTTTAACGGTCCTGACCTGACATGTCAGTTACTTTCCCGCATCCGTGGCGTGTCTTCACACTGCCTTCCCTAAAAATATTCTCATGGTAATTGTTCTAATTGGAACCTCGACTGCATGAATTTAAGTGTGCTACTTCATGGCAAGTCGGTCTCAAATGTTTACTGTTGAAATAGTCACATGTAACTGTAAGTTCTCCTCTAATAGTTTGTTTTACCGTACTCCTTTTTTAAAATTGTTGTGGATTCTTGTTTAGAAAACCACACAATATAAATATAACACAAAACAGATATGAGAGGAAAAATGTAACTATATCGAACAAAAGATATACAATCTGTACACGGTTAGTACATTCAGGAATACTTGTTAGTAAGAGTCAAATATATTCAAAGAAGTAAGTCCGGGTAATAGTCTATATTCTCGCTGACCAACGAGCGGCGGTTCAACTGCTCTGACAAGCACCAACTCTAACAACAACAACCCGTTCTGTGTAGGAAGGATTATTTGTATACCATGAAAGAGTCCTTATAGTGTGTAAATAGGAGTGACCCCCCCCCCCCAACAAAAATCCTTTCATCCCAAACAAGGTGATGCAGCCACTGATGTGCAGGGAGCTACATAAGAGTGTTAGAGCTTTAGACAGGATGAGAATGAAGACAAGGACGAACCAGCTACAGTGGGTGAGAAAGAAAGGGCAAGAAAAAGGTGTATACACCGCAGTGAGACAGATGCGAAGTAGAGAGAAAGGAAAGAACAAGATATACGGGGTGATGTAGAAAGTGCTGGAGTTAAGTGGATAAGAGATGAGAATTTACTTTGCATTTAAATTCCTGATGGTTGCAGCTGGATAATTGTTACGTTGTAGGGTACTGCTTATACTGACCATTTCCTGTTCGTATATCTCTGGGTCGCCGCTTATGATTTTGCTTGATGCTGAAGGCAGCGGACGATCCCTTTCATTACGTTGTATGGGTGGTGGGAGTTGTAGTTGAAGTATTGTCCGGTGAATGTTGGCTTGCAGTATACGGATGTGTTGAACCCCACCTCTGTTCGAGTTATTAACACATCCAGGAATGCCAGTTTGTTGTCATTCTCTTTTTCCATAGTATTGATGATCTTATCGAGTTTACATGGTTCAGTACCGTCTGGACCCCACCCCCTGGTGTGGCCAGAGTATGAAGATGTCATCAGCGTATTTCAGCCATATAGTTGGCTTTAGAGCTGTAGATTCTAATGCCATCTCTTCAAATTATTCAATGCATATGTTAGCCAGTGATAATAATGGTGAGCCCATTGTTAAGCCTTCATCCTGCCGATATATGTCTGATCCCAATCCGAAATGTGTGGTTTATGTGCAGAAAGTTAGTTAGTTCCAATGACTTTACACAAAGATTTGTAAGTTCAAAACCAGTTAACAGCAGTGGTGAACAAGTAACTTAGAGAGTACGGTTAGAGGGAGATAATTCATGACTACCAATAGGGGCTTTGAGCAAGAAATGAAAATGATATACACCAGTGATTGTAATAAAGGGCTCAGTTGAAAATTCCTAGCACTTGAAGAAGGCCGGAGCGTACAACGGCCGAAACGCCGTACAAATGGCAACAAGATTGAGGAAAACAGTCCGAATAATGTAAATAGTGTAAATCCTGCCTCATCGCAGAAGTATAAACAAAAATTGACCCAAAATGTTCTGAGTTTAATGCCAGGCTATGGCAGTGGCGAACCAATAACTTAGAGAGTTGAGTTACAGAGAGATAACTACAGAGCATCCAGAAGTAGCATCGCACATGGAATGAGAACAAACTACTCGAAGTAGTAATCGAAATAAAGAATTCGGTTCTAGATTTTTATCACCTGAAGAAGGCCGGAGCGTACAACGGCCGAAACACCGTACAAATGTTAACAACATTGACGACAATAGCCCGAATAATCTAAATACTGTAAATCCTACCTCCTCTCAGAAATATAAACAAATGTTGACCCCAAAAGTTCTGAGTTTAATACCAGGTTATAGCAGTGGCGAACCAATAACTTAGAGAGTTGAGTGAAAGGGAGATAACTACATAACATTTGGAAGTGGCATCGCACATGAAATGAGAATAAACTACTCTAATGTTCAAAATAAAGGGTTAAATTCTAAAGTTCTAGCACCTGAAGAAGGCCGGAGCGTACAACGGCAGAAACGTCGTAAACATTGCAGTAAAAATAAGGACAGCATGATGTAAATACTACCTCATCTCAGAAGTATAAACAAATACAGGAGCGGATATTTGTCCATTGTTTCCTTCTTAGGATTGTGTTTCTGGTTTTTTCTAAGATCTTTTTAGGTTCTTTCATGCCCATTGCTTTTAGGGGCATTACTGAATTTATGAAGAAAAAAAAAACAAACAAAAAAGAAAACAATAAACAAAGAAAAAAATTTATTACTTGTAACTCAGTAATAACTCCTTCTTCAAAAACGTTACCTAATTTTCCAAATATCTCTGTTCTTAAGCTTCCATAACATTATGTACACTTTTCTGATTGCCGAGTTCGAATTCCAGCTGAATCCATTGCATTCACTTGCGCGCAAATACCCTTGGGAAAGGTATTAATCCGTCTATTCCTTCCAATTATGGCTTAAATAACAGGACAGATTGGGTTCTATAGCCTTGGTCGGAACCAGTCTACCGCAGAAAGCAATGGCAACCTACTGCGGGATAATTTTCTGCCCAGTCAGTCATGTCTCTTTCGAGACATGATCGCCCAAGCGTTTATCACGTATGGCAATTAACTAACTGAATCCTCTTTGGTACATTGACGTCATCAATTTAAACGCAGTACTAGATTGACTAGTTTGAATTCCAGTTGAATTACTTGCATTCACTTACGCGCAAATACCCTTGGGAAAGGTATTAATCCGTCTCTTCCCTACAGTTATAGGTTAAATAATACGACAGATTGGGTTCTATAGCCTTGGATGGCAACCAGTCTACCGCAGAAAGCAATAGCAACCTACTGCGGGATAATCTTCTGTCTAGTCAGTCATGTCTCTTTTGAGGCATGATCGGCCAAAGCGTGCATCACGTATGGCGCTTAACTGACTGAGTAGATTGAATGGTCTCTTTATTTTAATACTGAAATAGCTAGAAAAAAAACCGTACCTTCTATTTTAATAGTTTCTTCACTCAAGCTTTTCTAACGTGGAAATTTATTCCGGCTTCTTGATTTCTTGTCAACTACAATCTTCAAAAATTTAAATGTAGCATCAATCGACATCTTCAGTATTTTTTATACCTGTTTTATTATTGATTTTTTGCTCACTATCGTTTTCTCATTTTCATTCACTCTTAGTAACTCCATTCGTTTCAGTGGCTTTATCGCCTTACAATTTTCACCAAACGACTTATGACTCAGTTTAATATCTAAACTTATTTATAAAAGGAACTTTGTCTGTGAGTGTGTGTATGTGTGCGTGTGTGTGTGTGTGTCCGTTACCTATAGACTCCGAACGGCTGAACCGATTTTCTTGAAAATTTACACAGTTATACTACAAGCGTCTGCGAGTATTCTCGAAGTTGTGTAATGTAAGCTTATCTTACCAGAACATATTACAACTGAGTGGAGAGTTCGATCCTCACTGTGCATCCCATACTTTCGACCTTAAGCCACATCTAAGCGGCACTTAGAAAACCTACTTATAATCCTCCATTATCTAAACCTATTTATAAATGGAACTTTGTCTGTGTGTGTGTGTATGTGTGTGTGTTTGTGTGTGTGTGGGGGGGGTGTCCGTTACCTATAGACTCCGACACGGATGAACTGATGTTCTTGAAAATTTACACAGTTGTAATGTAAGCGTCTGCGAGTGGTGTTAGCTAGGTTTGTGTCGAGGTACCCCCGATAAATATCGAAAATCGATAATCGAAAAAATCGGGTTATAGAAGGAGTGGTCTGATTTTAATCAAATTTGATATACTCATAGACAAAGACAAAGAAACGATATTCAGAACTTTCAAGGTTGCAGTTCTTACAATAGTGCAGAAAATCGATAATATATATATATATATATATAAGGCAAGATGTTTGTGTGTATGTCTGTTTATCTGCCTGTATGTCTGTATTTTTTCAGCCCCTTTATTTTATTTTCTGCTTCGGGTTTGGCTTTAAGTAGGTATAACTGTAGTTCTTAGTTTCAGCCATGATACCATTTACTCAGAGGACTTATTTAGCCTTCAAAATTCAGTTTACGACGAAAAAAACTTATTTGATATCCATACCAGGAAATCAAAATTTGACTTACATACATTGATTTTTCTTTCCGTCTACGGTTTTGCTTTAACTTGAAACAACTATTGCTTTTTAGTCTTTCGTGCCAACGTCCAAAGAGTCTGAGCTCCAGGACCATGGATTAGTTTTAAAAATTTCATTACACCCGAGCAACGCCGGGTTATACTGCTAGTGTATCAATCAAAATGTATTTTGAGTTAAGTGGTAGCATAATAGAATATGGCACCGCAAAACAAGTTATTATCACTTTAAAAAAGAATAAAAGGTTGATAAGCTGAAATTCATTCCTCCTATAAGTATTAATGATTAATAATATTTTCATTAAATGAGATAGCGCCACGCCATGAAATGACACTAGAGATCAAATCAATGAGAGTCCAATAGATCCTTCATAGCATTCAATCTGATAAGCGTATGTCAGGTAGATGCCTCACAGCCAAATATGCACACTATTTGATATTTGGTCATTATATCTATGATGAACAAGATGATTTATCTTCCGCAAAACGCGTGTTTTTGGCGTGTCGAATTTCCTTGAAACATCCCAGCCGCCATTAAAACACGAGTTTATAGGTTGACGTCTCGTTTTTGACTCATTTGTGGCCTAATCGTTGCTGCGTCTATGCAAAACTGACAGAATAATCGAGTACTCTCTGGGGCTTGGATATATCGGCAGAGCGAAGAAAGAACATCCGGTTCCTTCCGAATACCAGAAAGACGGCTTAGGCGTAATGGGAACACGTGTCTTGAGGGAGGCGCCCAGACGCGTTGGTTCTGGCGATATATAGACGAGGAAGACAAGAAGAAGAAGAATTTTCAGTTGTTATTTGCTTGTAACAGACTACAGTATGTGCAAAATCTTATCTCACAAATATAGACAAATAGAATGACTTATTATTAAATGTCGTACAAATGGCAACAAAGATGAGGACAATAGTCTGAATAATGTAAATACTGTAAATACTACCTCATCTCAGAAATATAGACAAATAGAATGATCTATTATTAAACGTTGTACAAATGGTAACAAAGATGAGGACAATAGTCTGAATAATGTAAATACTGTAAATGCTACCTCATCTGAGTAATATAGACAAATTCTTAAATCCTATTCTATTTTATTATGCTTTTCCTCACTAAAGACTTCTCATTCACTTTCGCGCCTAGTAATAACTTGCATCTTAGTGACCTTTATTCCAATCACTGGGGTATATAGTGTAGCTTGGTATTGAACTCACAACTCTAACTGAATATAGATGTTGGTTAGTTTCTGACTTGATTCCTACTGTTGTGAGTTCAATACCAGGTTGCAGCAGTGGTGAACAAGTAAATTGCAAGGTTAGATGGAATAACTCATGACTTTTGTTGGGACGCCCGCGCCTATTCGGCTATAATGGACTATTCCATTACTATGTAAAGTAATGGTGGCATCTACGTAGGAGAGTGTGCCGAGCAGCCGATCGACAAGTCAGTCGTAGACTTCCGGTGACGACCCGGAAGTACCCATTGCTCATACTACGTCTTCCGACGGTTGAGACGATTAACCTTTATTCTTGTATTGGATACTAATAACCTTTGTAAATACTATTTTCACGGAATACAACAATGAACCTATTCCTTTTGTTGAGTTATTTATTCTTACTCCCGACATAACAACTTCTAATAGAGGCTTTACGTAAGGAATGAGAATGATGTAGCCCAGTGATTGTAATAAAGTGTTCGGTTCGAAATTCCTAGCACCTAAAGAAGGCCGGAGCGTACAACGGCCGAAATGTCGTACAAATGGCAATAGAGATGAGGACAATAGTCTGAATAATGTAAATACTGTAAATACTACCTCATCTCAGTAATGTAGACAAATTCTTAAATCCCATTCTATTTTATTATCCTTTTTCCTCACTAAAGACTTCTCATTCACTTTCGTGCCTAGTAATCACTTGCATCTTAGTGACATTACCCCGTTGTGGTGAAATGATTGAAACAAATATGAAAAAATAATGAAATAAAATTTACAGGGATGAATCTATTGGCCCAAACCTTAGAAGATTTTTAATTCTTCTTGAACTTGAAATGACACGCAGATAATTTAATATTGTTTAAAGCATGGCTTCTTAAATGTTATTTGATAAGCTCCTCGAAATAAAATTTAATTTCCATCTTCCCAAACAATTTAATCGAATATAAATTTACAAAATATTTACTAGCATTTAATGGAATTGAATTTGGAAAAGAATTACAAAACCTTAAACGCAAAACATACCTTTTACTCATGAATTATTTGTTCTTAATAGGGAAGATGGAGCTTGGAGAAGCGTGTGATTATTAGATTTGTGCTGTATGTTGGAGTAATAGATAGCGGTACTAATTGAAAAATCGGAGAGAAAAGTTCGAATTTCAGTTAAATCATTACAGTCACTTGTGTT
This sequence comes from Ascarosepion bandense, assembly GCA_037127315.1. Lineage (NCBI taxonomy): Eukaryota > Metazoa > Mollusca > Cephalopoda > Sepiida > Sepiidae > Ascarosepion > Ascarosepion bandense. The sequence continues at coordinate 873,926 of JBBBDQ010001562.1, forward strand.
AAATTTTTAAGAAAGGTATGAATTTATCTTTTCTCCTCGAACTATAGATGAATAGCAAGATAAATTGAGTACTATAGGATTAGATGAAAACCCGACCAGGAGAAAATAACTCTGAATTCATAACCAGCCTGTAGAGGTTTGGGCTCCGTTAGATTACCGTGCCTAGGAAACAACTCAGCGACTGCAGTATTTTTATGCCCCTTTTTATTAAGGTTGCGGATCCTGTGCCGCAGTTTGAGCCGCGGTCCATCAAGTTCGTTTGTTCAAAGTAATTCTTTGTTTACTTAATATGGTTTACATGATTGCTTCCCCGTCGGCTACAATCTCCAGGAGTTTAAATGTAAGGTCAATAGACACCTCCTAACACACTAACTCGCTCCCATTCTTTCAAACACTCTTCTCATCTGCCCAACCCTCATCCCCGGTATCATCATCTATCACCTTCCTTCTGACATTTCCTACACCTAACCAATCCTCCTCTTTACCTTCCCTATGTAGCCCCATGCGCAATAGTGGCAATGGAATGCCTTGCTTGGGGTGAAATGATTTTAAAAAAATAAAAAAAATAAAAGAAACATGAATAAATTATTTGTCTATACCTTTGAGATGAGGGAGTATTAACATTGTTTCGGCTTTTGTCCTCATTTTTATTGCCACATTCACGACGTTTCGGCTGTTGTACCCTTAGGCCTTCTTCAGGTGCTATGAATTTTGAACAAGTACATATGGTCCATAAATGTTGGTTAGTTCCAGTAACTTGACACAAAGAGTTGTAATTTCAATACCTGCCCTCGGTAGTGACGAACAAATAACTTAGAGAGTTGAGTTAAAGGGAGATAACTACATGGCTTCTGGAGGTGGCATCGTACATGTAACGAGAACTAACTATACTATGATTTAAATAAATGATTCGGTTCAAAATTTCTAGCTCCTGAAGAAAACCGATGCGTATAACGACGGAAATGTCAGAAACATGGCAATAAAGATGTGTACAACAGTCAGAACAATGTAAATAATGTAGATACTTGCTCATCTCAGAAATATAGAAAAATAAATGATTTGGTTCAAAATTCCTAGTACCTGAAGAAGACCGGAGCGTACAACTCCTGAAATGTTGTAAACATGGCTATAAAGCTGAGGACAACAGTCCGAACAATGTAAATAATATGAATAGATTATACTCACCACTTTCTTTCTCATATTTTTATAAATATTTGAGCTGTGAGGATTGAATCAGGTATCAATTCTTGATCGTATTGAGACTGTCTCGTTTCTCTTCTATCATCCCTCTTTCTTTCTTTCTTTTTTTCTTTCTTTCTTTCTTCTTCTTCCACGTTCACCTTTTTTTTAACTACTATGCCTCTCTATCATTAAAATTCAAGTTTATAAAAAAATCATTGAATCCCGATTTTTATAGTTTCACTTATGGTTACTCATTGTTTCATGGTTACTCTGGGGTTTCTAAAATACCTATCCCTCATTTACCCACGTGATCTGCAGGTATCGAGGCAAGTGACAATTCTTTCGTTATTTATTCATTCAAACCAACATTACTAAGGAATATTTAAATGCAATTATAATCTTAGCAGTCAGAGAATGGCATTGAATGCAAGACACTCATCACCGATGAAGAAGAAACTTGAATCGACATAGATTTGTTTTTTCTGATGAATGCTAAAAAATGACATTGATCAAGGAATAAATCTGATTGGAATTTAGATCAATAGTACGGAGCATGTAATTCCAATATTACACCCACGCCAATCTGCAATGTGGCGCGATCCAAGAATCATATAAGATGATATGAATCTTTAATGCCATCCAAAGAATCCGGATCTTTGAGGACGTTCATTCATTTAAATGATCGGCAATTTTTCGCCCGTTTACTTAAAACGGCCTGTTCATGCTGACCCACCCCCCACAATGACCCTTTCTTTCTGATTCGTTCATTTAAATGGTCGGCATGTTATGACACGTATATTTAAATGGCCAGTTCATTTTGACCCATCCCTCATACTGACCCTATCGTTTTGATTCGTTCATTTAAAAGATCTACACGTTCTGATCCATTTTCTTAAAGTATCTTGTTCATTTTGACCCATTTTCCACTATGACCCTTTTTTTCTGATTCGTTCATTTAAATGGTCAGCATATTATGACTCGTATATTTAAATGGCCAGTTCATTTTGACCCATCTCTCATACTGACCCTATCGTTTTGATTCGTTCATTTAAAAGATCTACACGTTCTGATCCATTTTCTTAAAGTATCTTGTTCATTTTGACCCATTTTCCACTATGACCCTTTTTTTCTGATTCGTTCATTTAAATGGTCGGCATGTTATGACTCGTATATTTAAATGGCCAGTTCATTTTGACCCATCCCTCATAATGACTCTTTCGTTTTGATTCGTTCATTTAAATGATCTACAATTTCTGACCCATTTTCTTAAAATGTCCCGTTCATTTTGATCCATCTCTTTCATTCAAATTCGTTAATTCAAATGATCGGCACTTTTTGACTCATTTTCTTAAAATGTCCTATTCATTTTGATCCATTCCCCACAATGACCTTTTCATTCTATTTTGTTAATTTAAATGATCGGTACGTTTTGACTTGTGTACTTAAAATGCCTATTGATTTTGACCCATCCCCTATAATGACTCTTTCGTTCTGAATCGTTCATTGAAATGATCGACACGTTTTGACACGTTCATTTAAATTACTCATTCGTTTAGATAGATTTATTTAAATTACTTGATGATTTTGACCCTCACATTTAAATGACCCGTTCATTTAGACATTGATACAAATTAATCGTTCATTTTAAATGTCAAGTTCTTTTTGATCCGTTGATTCAAATGACCCATTCGTTTGAAGCATTCTTTCAATTTCCCCGTTCATTTAAATGCCTCGTTCGTTTTGACATTCATTGAAATTTCGCGTTCATTTGAATGACTCGTTCGTTTTGACTACTTTATTAAAATGACCTGCTTCTTCTGATCCGTTCATCTATATGACGCGTGCGTCTTTAGAAATTACATCATTTTTTGTAAAACATTGCAGCAAGTCATACAGAAAGAAGTTTGCTTGCATATTCCTGTTTGAACTATTTGACACATTTCACTTTCCCAATTTCCAAACACTATCACGAGCCTCAGTGTAACAACGAGATTGAATTACAAGATTTGTTTAACTGTTCAATTAACTGTTTAACTGTTCAATTAACTGTTTAACTGTTCAATAATATATTACAAGTGAATTCTTTATTTCTGTTACGTCCTGTTCAGTGAATATTGTACGAATTTAAAGGTGCAAAAAAGCTATGGTTATTGTTTCGAATTTAATATTTATATGGAAGGCGAAATTGGGACTTGACATAGAAAATAACACCATGTCTTGCCAAGTTTTTAGAGTCATTATATTTTTTGTCTATTAACATTGAATTGCGTATTAGCCAAAGCCTTCACGTTTGCTAACATCTATTACGCTTTTGTAGTCTCATATAAATAATAAAAGCAACACTTCTTTAAATAAGTTATGAGGATTTTAAAAAATCCATTTTTCTTCTTATTATCTAAACTTATTTATAAATGGAACTTTGTCTATGTGTGTGTGTGTGTATATGTGTATGTGTGTCTGTGTCCGTTACCTATAGACTCCGAAACGGCGGAACAAATTTTCTTGAAACTTTAAACAGTTGTAAGTGTTCTTAGCTAGGTTTTGTGTCAAGGTACCCCCAATACATATCGAAAATCGATAATCGAAAAAATCGGGTTATAGAAGGAGTGGTCCGATTTTAATCAAATTCGATATACTCATAGACAAAGGCATAAGAAACGATATTCAGAAGTTTCAAGGTTGCAGTCCTTACAAGAGTGCAGAAAATCGATAATATATAAATATAAAAGGCAAGATGTTTGTGTGTGTGTGTCTGTTTATCTGCCTGTATGTCTGTATTTTTTCAGCCCTTTTATTTTAGTTTCTGCTTCGGGTTTGGCTCTAAGTAGGTATAATTGTAGTTCTTAGTCTCAGCAATGATACCATTTACTCAGAGGACTTATTTAGCCTTCAAAATTCAGTTTACGACGAAAAAAACTTATTTGATATTGATACCAGGAAATCAAAATTTGACTTACATACATTGATTTTTTTTTCAGTCTACGGTTTCGCTTTAACTGGAAACAACTATTGCTTAGGCTTTCGTGCCAGCGTCCAAAGAGTTTGAGCTCCAGGACCATTGATTAGTTTTAAAGCTTTCATTACAACCGAGCAACGCCGGGCTATACTGCTAGTTGCTTATATTTTTCGTAAGTATTTTCCTAATTGTATTTTCTTATTCTTATTTTTATTTTCACTTATTTTCAAAATATTAACAATTTTTCGTTCTCACTTTCTTTCCAGGTTCATTCTCTCACTTTTTACGTTTTAATCCAACCTCTTTCATTAAAGTTACCCACTTTACGTTTTATTTCTTCGTCTTCTGCCATTGTTCTGCATGCAGCCTTCATCATTTCTTTTTTCTTTTATTCTTCTTCTCGTTAAAGGTTATATGAATTCATTCTTTGTTTTTTCCTTCTATTACTTTTCATTAAGTTAATTTTTCATCTCCTCCATAACGTTATATTTACGTTTCTAATTTTCATCTCGTAAAGTTTTACTATAATTCTTCTTCGTCGTCGTCTGCTACTAAAGATCCATTCGTTTTCTTCTCAAAAGCTTTATTCGATTCTTTCTCTACTTCTTCATTTTCACGTAAAACTATATTATCATTATTATGTCATTTTTCATCATATTTCGATTTCTGCTTTGGTCTCACTACCAACCAAGTCTGCGGGGAGACCTAAGGCAGGTAGTGGCGTTTTGTTATGGCTCCATTTCATGTTTTTCTATCTTCCCTATCATCCCCAGCATTACATAGATAAAGTTTTCCTTAGTGTGTGGGCTGTACTTAATAAGACCATTTTTTGTATATCTCTTAAGCTGGGGTTTCCAGGGATTCTTTCAATGTGTTGTTTTGTTCCATTTTTTATCATTCCAAGTGCACCTACTATCACTGGCACAACTCTTGTTTTCAATTTCCACATTTTTTCTATTTCAATTTCCAGGTCTTTATATTTTAACAGTTTTTCAAATTCCTTGATTGCTATGTTACAATCCGCTGGACAAGCCATATCAATTAATAGACAAGTTTTCTCCTTCTGGTTTTTAACAATAATGTCTGGCCTGTTTGCTTCAATTTTTCTGTCTGTGTAGATGGTGTAATCCCATAGAATGGTTACATCTTCTTCTATCTTACATCTTCTTTATTATTATTATTATTATTATTATTATGTCATTTTTCATCATATTTCGATTTCTGCTTTGGTCTCACTACCAACCAAGTGTGCGGGGAGACCTAAGGCAGGTAGTGGCGTGTTGTTATGGTTCCATTTCATGTTTTTCTATCTTCCCTATCATCCCTAGCATTACATAGATAAAGTTTTCCTTAGTGTGTGGGCTGTACTTAATAAGACAATTTTTTTATATCTCTTAAGCTGGGGTTTCCAGGGATTCTTTCAATGTGTTGTTTTGTTCCATTTTTTATCATTCCAAGTGCTCCTACTATCACTGGCACAACTCTTGTTTTCAATTTCCACATTTTTTCTATTTCAATTTCCAGAAAGCCTTATTCATCGTCATCTTTTCGTAAAGCTATCTTTACCTTCTTCTTACTCTTCTTCTTCTTCTTCTTCTTCTTCTTCTTCTTCTTCTTCTTCTTCTTCTTCTCCCCGCAAAGCTCTACTCGCCTCCTTTTTTTCTCGTAACGATCTATTCATAGTCTTCTTCTTTTTTCTTCTAATTCTCGTAAAAATCTCTCGCCTTCTACTTAGCGGAAAAGTTTATTCCCATTCTTTAACATCTCCACCTAAAGATGTCGTCTTCTTCTCCATTTTCTTAAAGCACTATTCACCTTCTTATTCTTCTCGTAAAGCACTATTCATCTTTTTTTTGTAAATATTATTATTATTATTATTATTATTATTATTTCATTTTTATCATATTTCGATTACCGCTATATTCGCACTACCAACCAAGTCTGCGGGAAGACATAAGGCAGGTCGTGGCGTGTTGTTATGGCTCCATTTCATGTTTTTTCTATCTTCCCTATCATCCCTAGCGTTACACAAAGTTTTCCTTAGTGTGTGGACTGTACTTAATAAGACATTTTTTTGTATCTCTCTTAAGCTGGGGTTTCCAGGGATTCTTTCAATGTGTTGTTTTGTTCCATTTTTTATCATTCCAAGTGCACCTACTATCACTGGCACAACTCTTGATTTCAATTTCCACATTTTTTCTATTTCAATTTCCATATCTTTATATTTTGACAGTTTTTCGAATTCCTTGTTTGCCATGTTCTTTCTGGTTTTTAACAATAATGTCCGGCCTATTTGCTTCAATTTTTCTGTCTGTGTAGATGGTGTATTATTATTATTATTATTATTATTATTATTATTATTATTATTCTAAAGCCTTATTCATCGTCATCTTTTCATAAAGCTCTCTTTACCTTGTTCTTCCTCTTCTTCTTCTTCTCCCTGCAAAGCTCTACTCGCCTCCTTTTTCTTCTCGTAACGATCTATTCATAGTCTTCTTATTCGTCTTCTTTTTTCTTCTAATTCTTTTAAAGAATTTTCGCCTTCTACTTAGCGGAAAAGTTTATTCCCATTCTTTAACATCTCCACCTAAAGATGTCGTCTTCTTCTCCATTTTCTTAAAGCACTATTTACCTTTTTATTCTTCTCGTAAATCCATATTCATCTTTCTTTTTTTTTTTTTTGTAAATCTCTACTCTTCCTCTTCGTCGTCTTCTTCTTCTTCTTCTTCTTCTTCTTCTTCTTCTTCTAAAGCTTTATTCGCCGTCTTCGCTCCTTTCTCCTAAAGAGCTATTCGTCTTCTTCTACATGTAAAGTTATATTTTACTTATTTTCCGCTTCTTATTTTAGCAAAGCTGCATTCACCTTCTTCCATATCTTCTTTATTTTTCTCTAGTAAAGCTCCAGTGACTTTCTTTTTCTAGTAAGGCTTTTTTCGTCTTCTTCGTCGTCTCTTTCCTCTTCTTTTTTTTCTTCTCCTGCTTCTACTTCCACTTCTTCTCCTTCTTCTCATTCTTCTTTTTCTTCTTTTTTTTTCTTCTTCTTCTATTCTTTTTCTAGTAAGGCTTTATTCGCTTTCGTCGTATCTTTCGTTTGCTTTTACTTTTTCTCCTTCTTTTTTGTTCTCAATCGTCTTCTTCTCCTGATGTACTATTCATCTTCTAGTAAGACTTTATTCACCTTCGTCGTCGCTTTCGTTTTCTTCTTCTTCTCCTTCTTCTTCTCCTTCTTTTTCTCCTTCTTTTTCTCCTTCTTTTTCTCCTTCTTCTCCTTTTTCTTTTTCTTCTTGTTGTAATGTACTATTCTAGTAAGATTTGATACATCTTTGTTGTCTCTTTCGTAGTCTCGTTCAACTTCCTTTTCTTTTTTTTCTCCTTCTTTTACTTTTTCTTCATTTTCTCGTAATGTTCTATTCTTTTTCTAGTAAGGCTTTCAGCGCCTTCGTCGTCTCTTTCGTCTTCTTTTTCTTCTTCTCTTTCTTCTTCTTCTAGTAAAGCTTTATTCGCCTTCGTCGTCTTTTTCTTTTTCTTCTTTCTCTTCTTCTCGTAAATCTCTATTCGTTTTCTTCTTTTTCTTTTTCTTCTCCTAAAGCTCTCTTCGCTTTCTTCTTCTCGTAAAACTGTCTTATTCTTTTTCTTCTTCTCATAACGCTCTATTCCTTTTCTTCTACCTTTTTTCTTCTTTTCGTAATGCTTTACTTGCTATTCTTCTTCAAAACTCAATTTCTGTTATCTTCTCTTTTCTTTGTTCCTTCTCTTTTCTTTTTTCTTTTTCTCTTTACATATCTTTTATGTGCACCTCTTTTCTCTATTTTTTCTTTCTTTCTTTCTTTCTTTCTTTCTTTCTTTCTTATTAACTTTCCAAAATATTTATAATCTTTTTCATTCCTTCTTTCTTTCTTTATCGTTTTTCCTTCTTCTTCTTTCTTTCTTTCTTTCTTATTAACTTTCCAAAATATTTATAATCTTTTTCATTCCGTCTTTCTTTCTTTATCGTTTTTCCTTCTTCTTCTTTCTTTCTTTCTTTCTTTCTTTCTTTCTTATTAACTTTCCAAAATATTTATAATCTTTTTCATTCCTTCTTTCTTTCTTTATCGTTTTTCCTTCTTCTTCTTTCTTTCTTTCTTTCTTATTAACTTTCCAAAATATTCATAATCTTTTTCATTCCTTCTTTCTTTCTTTATCGTTTTTCCTTCTTCTTCTTTCTTTCTTTCTTTCTTTCTTATTAACTTTCCAAAATATTTATAATCTTTTTCATTCCTTCTTTCTTTCTTTATCGTTTTTCCTTCTTCTTCTTTCTTTCTTTCTTTCTTTCTTTCTTTCTTTCTTATTAACTTTCCAAAATATTTATAATCTTTTTCATTCCTTCTTTCTTTCTTTATCGTTTTTCCTTCTTCTTCTTTCTTTCTTTCTTTCTTTCTTTCTTATTAACTTTCCAAAATATTTATAATCTTTTTCATTCCTTCTTTCTTTCTTTATCGTTTTTCCTTCTTCTTCTTTCTTTCTTTCTTTCTTTCTTTCTTTCTTATTAACTTTCCAAATTATTTATTTTTTTTCATTCCTTCTTTCTTTCTTTATCGTTTTTCCTTCTTCTTCTTTCTTTCTTTCTTTCTTAATATATGCTATTGCTTCACTATTCTCAATACACTTAACGGTCTATATATGCTCCCTATATAACTCCGTTCATTTCTCTTAACCTACTCATCCTCAAACCTTCCTCTTGCCTGTCCAATGATCCTCCATCCTTTCAAATAATACTTATATGGTTTCATTCAGGAAATGTATCTCCCTGTCAAACCCAAGCGCTATTTAAAATGCAAATAAATTCGAAATCCGAACACACATTGCATTCAATGCCTTTGCTACTTGATTCAAAATCGACTTCATTCTTTTTGCTGTCATTTCATTCATTTTTCTTCTTTCGACGCCCGCGACTATTTAAAGCTCATCAATCAAAAAGGAAATTGCTTGAAAATCATGAATCCCTAGATATGATATTTGCTGTCAAAAAGTTAGATTTTTTTATTAACCAATATATTAAACATCCCAGAATTTTCATAATATCAAACATATATCATAATTTGTCTCTTCGCATCAATTAGTCTTAAATCTAATCTGAAGTTTTGAAATATCCAGCACTTTTCTCAGTATTCTGATAGGAATTGTTTCTCGTCAAAATCCATTTTGCACATTTATAAATTTACCAATTTACCATTCCTTCGTGCATTCAATACTGTTGGAATATCTTGTCAGATCCTCTTGCTATTCATCTCGATGTTCTGGAGGAAATCCAAAGAAGAATCTGCAATGTAATCGGTCTTGACTGGGCATCTCGACTTTAGTCATTTTCTTACTAATGTGACGTGGCTTCTCTTTGTCTTTTCTACAAATATTTTTATGGCAACTGCTTTAACGCGCCTTTTTTGGGTTCCCCTACCACAGGAATTTAAGCGTGCTACTAGATTGGCATTTAAGACCCAGCCGTTTACCGTTTAAATAGTTAACTGTAACCATCACTTCTATTCCAACAGATGTTTTTCTCGCATTTTCCGCCTGTGAAACTTCCTTCCGTTTAATTGCTTCCATGATAGCCACAATCTCCGAAAATCTAATTGCAACGTCAATTTATCTTCTTAAATTACATTAATTTTTTATCCTTTCTTCAATATCCCATGAACCCGGTCTTTTCTCTAACTGTAACCCTCTGTATACTAGTGGCGGTCCTGTTTCGCTTGGGGTAAAATGATTAACAAACAAATAAAAGAGTCGGCTTAACTATTTCTCAGTTTTGAAAAACTATCATTTCAACAAATCAATTTCGATAATTGTCTGTATAATCTATATATTAATACCGTAGTTCCTACGTGTGTCACGCTCTAGAAAGAAATATAAAAGCACACAAAGACACAGAAGATTAACCATAGGAACGCACGGACGACGTACACACAAGCATATATGATAAATGAAAGAAGACATAGGACAAGAAATCTAAAACAAATAGGGAATTACTGTAAAATATATATAATTTATTAAAAGAGACAGTGAGAGCGAAAGGAGAGAGTAGTATTGTACTTATAGAGTTTTGGGGCTTTAAATGATAATTTCAAGTCTTTCTTTATTGTCTTCATCTTTATTCCCTTTCAACTAAGAAAAATACTTTTCATAGGTTTATTTTTTATTATTTTATCCAATCGGACCTTGCTGTGCACAACATAGTAAGTCGTAGTTTTTATATTATAATACAGTAATACCTACCTAGGTAACTACGTGTGGCACGATTTTGCTCTAATGAATAATTTTTTTTTTCTTTTTTTGTTAATCATTTCACCCCGAGCAAAGGCGGAAACGCCACTGATGTGCAGGGGGTTACATAAATGTAAAAAGATTAATTAGAAAAGAGTGAGGAGTACAAACTAGGAAGAAAGGAACAATAGAAAGCAGGTGCGATGACAGATACATAGGTGGAGAGAAATGGAAGGTTATACAGGAGTGGGGAGAGAGCTAGAGTCCAGTGGTTAGTAGATGAGTATTGACTTTGCATTTAAATTTCTGGAGGTTGTAGCCGACAGGAAAGCAAGAATACGGGAGCGAGTTCCACAGGAGGGAAGTGCGAGAGAAGAAGCTGCAGGAGTAGAATTGTCGTCTGCATTTGGCTAACCTGACTGTGAATCGGTGTGACCCAGTTGCCAGTCTGGTTGCAGGAGTAAACACCTGTTGAGCAGAAGCCATGAAAGTATTTATAGAACAGACAAAGGAAGCCACATTTCGACGATGGGGAAGTGGCTGCAGTCGAGTCGTACCTATCACATTACAGACTCTCCTTTGGAGCTTGTCAAGAACACTGAGGAGAACGGCAGGGGCACCTGACCATAAATGGCAGCAGTATTCCATGCACGGACGGATGGTTGACTTGTATATATCTGGAAAAAATCATTGTAAATGAAAGAAAGAATAAGACAGCAAGAGAACGGAGAGAAGATGAGAACGATCACGAGCAGAAGAGGGACAAGCAATCCGTAAATTTAATGGAGAATGAATGCAAGCAAGGAGGAATGATATGAATGAAGAAGAGAGAGAATTTTATATTTATGATTGCTATTGCAATATTTTGTTAAAGATGTTAAGTTCAAATATTTAATGATGCAATAGGGGAATTCATACGGATATTTTATTGTCATAGAATTTTGCAGCAAAAGAACGACAGAGAAGAAGACAAAAACGGTTACGAGCAGAAGAATTTGAATTTGAGTTTTGTTTAACGGCATAGCAACACCTCTGAGGGTTATTTGATGCCAAGAAAAAATATAAAAGCACACAGAGACACAGAAGATTAACCATAGGAACGCCGGTCGACGTACACACAAGCATGTATGATAAATGAAAGAAGATATAGAACAAAAAATCTAAAACGAATAGGGAATTACTGTAAAATATATCATTTATTAAAATAGACAGTGAGAGCGAAAGGAGAGAGTAGTATTGTACTTATAGAGTTTTGGGGATTTAAATGATAATTTCAAGTCTTTCTTTATTGTCTTCATCTTTATTCCCCTTCAACTAAGAAAAATACTTTTCATAGGTTTATTTTTGGTTATTTTATCCAGTCGGACCTTGAATTCTCGCTGTGCACAAAATAGTAAGTCGTAGTTTTTATATTATAATACAGTAAGACCTACCTATGTAACTACCTGTGGCACGCTTATGCTGTAACGAATGAAATTAAATGTACTTTGTAAATGCATTACATTTCTGGAAAAAATCATTGTAACGGAAGAAAGAATATGAGAGTACAACAATTCCCAACAAAATTTCGAAGTCGAAATAAGTCTGTTCAGGTAAGCGACAAACTTCTGTATATATATACATATATATTTACGCTCTCACACCCTGATTGAGCACTCTGGAAGAATGGTAGACTTTGAAAAACAGTAGATACTCTGTCATGTACGCATCTCTCATTTAGTAAAATGAATTAGAGCACTCTGGCTATTGGGCACGCATAATGATAATATACGCGCTAAAAGTCTGCCTTCTTCAACCGAACGGCCATAGCCCAGAGGTAGAATCGCCGACTGATGCCAATTCGGTCGGGTTTCAATCCGTGTTAAAAAGCAATCGGAGTCTAACCGTAGTGATGACCTGTGATACAGCGAAACAGATCTGTCTGCGGACGACAATATTTACACTCTCACACCCTGATTGAGCACTCTAGAAGAATGGTAGACTTTGAAAAACAGTAGCTACTCTGGCGTGTGCGCATCGCTCATTCAGTGAAATGAATTAGATCACTTTAGCTATTGGGCGCGTATAATGATATGCGGTAAAATGTCTGCCTTCTTCCACCGAACGCTCATGAGGCCAATTCGGTCGGGTTTCAATCCTGGGTTAAAAAGCAATCGGAGTCTAGACGTACTGATGAGCTGTGATACGGCGAAACAGATCTGTCTGCGGAGGACAATATATATATAACATAGCAGAGTTGGTATATAATCCAGGTAAATTCGAATAGAGACGAACTCAAGAGAACTCAGTGTTAAATTCATTTATTTAATTTAACAGAGTAATATAATTTATAAAAGACTTTAGATTATTACAGTGATGTGCGTTGTAGTACAATGGATATCGGCTCGGAACGAGAAATCGGGGAGCCGAGTTCGAATTCCAGTTGAATTCATTGCATTCACTTATGCGCAAATACCCTTGGGAAAGGTATTAATCCGCCTATTCCTTCCAGTTATGGGTAAAATAACAGGACAGATTGGGTTCTATGACCTTGGTCGGCAACCAGTCTACCGCAGAAAGCAATGGCAACCTACTGCAGGATAATCTTCCTGATGTTATTATCGCGGTAATAACATCAGGACGCGGTGAAATATGTATTACTCATTGTCAGTCAGTCAGTTGAGTGCCATACGTGATAAACGCTTGGGCGATCATGTCTCGACAGAGACATGACTGACTGGGCAGAAGATTATCCCGCAGTAGGTTATATATATATATATGTATATATATATATATATATATACAAATGAATAAGGAGCCTAGAAGATATTTGCGACGTTCAAAACATTAATTTAAAACAGTGCTCAATATAAAAATAGAGCAATGAATATTTAATATAAAATATACTTTAGAATGTGTGCAAACTGCAAGCTACTACAAAATGTGTACATTTTTTTTCAACATTGAAAGGACAATGTCTCATCAGGTAAATAATAATGATGGTAATAAACGTTATTTTTAAAAATAAAATTTAAGAAAACACACTTCCTTTTATTTTTGGAAAACTATTCGTACGAGGTAAAGGGGACAGGAGAGATGAGAAAGCGATAAGAGAAATCAAAAAGTGGGGGAGGGCAATAAAGAGGTAGGGAGAAGAACACAGAGAAAATTAAAAACAAAGAAGAAAACAAGAGACAAAGAAAAAAACAACGCGAGGAAACATATATAGTTTAAAGGTATGCTATATTTATAGGTACAAAGGATAGAGCATATGTGTATATAAGAGTGGACACTGAGGTCAGCACAGAGTGGTGACAGTCTGTTCCATGCTTGAAGGCAATCTTGCAGTGCAGCATGAAGCAGACTTTCGGCACTCAGTGGTGATCTCTGTCCATTCACCCACACACACACACACACACACACACACACACACACATATATATATATATATATATATATATATATATATATATAAGAAAGAAATTAGGCAGACACGTTATTTCATGGTAAATCGGAATTATACACCTATTTCAAACGAAGCATCATCGGCTTCCGTCTTTATTGTACAGAAGATTTTACACGAATGAAATTAAAATCTGTAAAATAAAGACAGAAGCTGATAATGGTTCGCCTGAAATAGGCCTATAATTCCGATTTACCATGAAATAACGTGTCTGCCTAATTTTTTCTAATATTTGCTCTATATGTATTTATATACATATATGTTTAGAGCTCTCATACAGCGTTATCCTACCACTGCATGTACAGGATACTTATTTGGATTCTTCTATATCTAAACTGCATATATATATATATATATATATATATATATATATATATATATATAAATCCAGGTGAAAAGGACTAAAAGTTTTACTATTTTCATTGCACCGGCATTTATGTTATTATAAACATTGCTCATTATAATAAATATTATAGAGCTTCATATACTTATATAGTTATTAATTAATTGTACATTGCGGCACGGAAATTTCTGTGTTTCGAGATAGATTCTCTACATCAGGCAATCTTTGATATTGGTTGTTTAAATGATTTACATTTAAATGCTTAAACCTTTGGTTTGCTGTGTTTGTATGTGGGAAGATATAATATTTACGTGTGTGTTTCTTTTAACTAATCAGAGCAAAGATTCAATTTGGAATTTGACCCCAAAGAATACATACTAACTATTTTTCTCTTTTTTGTTTTTCTCCCTAACGGTCAATATTCTCAATCTATGCTCGTTGTTATTCCTTTCGCTGTGTGAGAAAATAAAAAAAGAGGAATATCAGCTTATATTTATACGCACTAAAGATAACGTCTATAGTAATAAAGAAATAAATATGCATAGATATTTACCTCGTCTCCCCATTGAGTCGTCATTAGGACACAGGGTCGTGTTTATGGTGGGGAATCCGAGCGCGTGTGCCAGGCCCAGGGCCGAAAATTGCCTAGTCTCAGCAACCGTTGGTTACACTGGTCTCGGCAGCGACAACCGATTCACCCCTGTAGTGCATTATGCTGGTGTAGCCTCAGCCATCTGTTTCCAGGGGCCGGATATCTCTCAGTATTTTTTTTCTCAGTTGTGGCTCTGTCCGCGTACAGATAGTGATCCCTACCCGCTCAGCGGTTGATACTGTGGTCTACACTGAATAACGAGTCTGTTCCCTGCTTGAACGAAAACATTTCATTCTATCATGAAGCAGAATTTCGATACTCAGTGGCAAAATCAGTGTCCGTTTATGTATATATATATAAAGTCATCCGCAGGCAGATTTTTTCACAGATCATCAGTACAGTTAAATATCCGACTGCTTTTTACCCAGGATTGAAACCCGACCGAATTGGCGTCAGTCGGCGATTCTTCCTCTGAGTTATGGACGCTCGGTAAAAGAAGGCAGACTTTGTAGCGTGTACATTATCATTATACACACGACCGATAGCTGAGAATGTTCTAATTCATTGCCGAATGAACGATGCGTAGATGCTAGAGTAGCTACTGTTTTTGAAAGTCTACTATTCTTCCAGAGTGCTCAATCAGGGTGTAAGAGCGTAAATAGCCATCCACAGAGGTGAAATAGCCATTTTCAACATGTCATTTTAAGACATGCATTCTCGGCCCCATATAAATATAGAATGAGGAATCATTTAAGCACATTACACATTTAAGTTTGCTCTAGAAAAAGAAGGAGTTGGGAGATATTAGTTTTTATAGGGTTAAGCTAGCGGAATTTTAGTAGTAATTTCTTTTTTGGTAGTGGGAGATATTGGGCTTTAATCTTTAGTTAGTAGTGGTAGATAGTGTGTAAGTAACTGCTTAGCCAAATTATATATATATATATATTATATATATATATATATAGAGAGAGAGAGAGTGATAGATAGATAGATAGATAGATAGATAGATAGATAGATAGATAGATATGAACAGACCGAGATAGATATGAAAAGATTGACATAGATAGATTGATAGATAGATAGATATGAACAGACCGACATAGATAGATAGATAGATAGATAGATAGATAGATAGATAGATAGATATTAACAGAGTAAGATAGGTAAACAGGTAGTTACATAGATGTACAGATATTAACAAAATGTATATAGATAGATAGATAGATAGATAGATAGATAGATATAGAAAAAATTTTTTTTAGTTTATGCTTATTGTTATATGTTGTTATTCATTTTACTCTTTAAGAAAATAAAACAAAAACAGGAATATCAACTAATATAACTTTACGCACTAAAAATAAAGTTTATGGAAATAAAGAAATACATATGTGTATGTCTGTGTGTGTGCTCGTGTGTTTGTATGCGTGTGTACTCTTGATAAAAGCGTATTCATTTGCATAATAGACAGAGACTCTAAAGGTACTGCATCAAACAATGTCCGCCTCCCAAAACACGACGACAAAGAGAAATAAAAGCAAGATAAACTGTTTCCATTGTAGACTTATTGACTAAACGTCTGCTCAATACACTTGCTCATACACAGCATGGCGCTCAAGATAATAAAACCTTTTCTTTTCTATAAACACGGTTTCGCACAGACGCACTCATAGTTGCATTGAATTACTGCGTTCAGTTTTAGCAGACGATATTTGTTTGCGATTTCTCGTTTAATGAAAAACAAACGTTTCCCGCCTTTTCTTTTTCTTACACGAAATGAAATGTACTGTTAAGTATTAATATAGAAACTTCTAAACGACGGTCTTTTTGCTATGTGTGGGTTGGCTAGCTACCGTTCTTTCGGTTCAGCTCTGAAGAATTAAACGTCTTTTTGTTTCTGAGTTGTGTTAATGAATATAATACTATATTGAATCAATTGCCACGTCTACTGCAGAGAGTTGGTTTACGATGTTGGCGCAGAAGTGTTTTGTTTTTGTTTTTTGTTTTTTTTTCGTTAGAACCTATCTCTGAGATTTTTAACTCTACCATTCGTCCGTGCATTGAATACTGATGCCATATCTGATACGATTCTGTTTTTGTACATCTCGAGATTTTTGACTACATTAATCAACCCTGATAGACTTCAATCACTTTCTGACCAACGTGACATAACTTCCCTTTGATACAAATATTTTCCCGGCACCGATTCTGATGAGCTTTTTTTTCCCTGATGCCCCGACTACAAGAATTTAAGCGTGTAGCTAGATTGGCAAGTAGGTCCTACAGTTTTAATGTGAAACTAGTTAGATATAAACGCCACTTATCACTAACAATTTATTTTCTTGCTTTTGTTGCCTGTGGAACTCTCTTATGAATTCTTACTTCTCTTGCAACTACAATGTAAATCGTCATTTTCTGAATTCTTAATTCCTTTTATTTCATCAATCCTCGCCACTAAAGATTTCTCCTTCTCTATCACTCATTGTATTCTCCTGCGTTTTGGGGGCATTGTCGCTTTGTATGGGGTGAAAAGATTTTTAAATGCCGACATAGTTGCGATATGAAGAGAAAACTAAACCCTTTTCGAATGTTGATTTTCTTGTCTAGCCATATATTCTCTTGGCGCAAAGTAGTCTTCCTTTCTTCTTTTTAACTTGTTGTAATTCAAATAGAACATGTTGATTGCAGAGTTATATCAATATC
This sequence comes from Ascarosepion bandense, assembly GCA_037127315.1. NCBI lineage: Eukaryota > Metazoa > Mollusca > Cephalopoda > Sepiida > Sepiidae > Ascarosepion > Ascarosepion bandense. The sequence continues at coordinate 891,381 of JBBBDQ010001562.1, forward strand.
TTCAAAAAAATTAGTTTTAACCTATCTTTCTTTGACAATGCCCTTGAATCAGTGGTGAATTTCGAAAGCATCGATCAAACATTATTTTTCTGGCTTACATCACGTGGCTGTAATTTAAGCAACGTCGAGTCTGGACAGTATATTGGGTAACTGCTTGGGAAGACCTGGTGCTGTAAGCTTGGATGTGCAGATGATGTAATGAACAATGGTTTGGAATTCCGAGTTCCAATTCCCGTTGGGTTCATTATTTTCACTTACATGCAAATATCCATGGAAAAGATATGAATTCACCTATTCTCCCCTAGCTATGGGTTAATTAGTACATATATCATTAAAGCACCATTTTTTGAAAAAAATATTACAAGCAATAAATATTTCCCGGATTTAATAAATGGGTTGATAAATCGTAAAAAAATGGTTGGGCTTACAAATACAAGCCGAAAGTGAAACAAATTTAATTGCTGATTTTTAAAGAAAATCATATGTTCACGTTTGAATGTAGTGGCAAGAAGCAATGTTTCTGAACCCAATATTGTGATTTCTGCTCGATCTAGACTTGAATTAAAAACCTTTCTTTTAGGAGAAGTTGATCTGTGGCAACCCCAATCTATACTGGGTTCATTCTAGGAATCACCAAAAAGCATTTGCATCTAATGTCACAACCGAAAATCAAAAGAGCTAGATGCATCAGAATACTGACTCGAAAAGTAATCTATCAACAATATATAGAATCAGATTTCATAGTAGGCTGTTGGCTGCTCTCAGTATATAAAGACATTATCAACCCACTGAAATATGAACCCGCACACGGAAGGCAGCGAGTTATATAAGCACCTTACTCGTGATGAAAAGGCACAGAACCTCGGGTGGATCAAGATGATAATACCCAAAAAACACACACCCTCATGTTGAGATTAATTGACAAATAACCAAAAAATAAATATTCAATAAATTCATGCTTAAAACATTTCATCTTACAATTTTCTTGCTTTTTTACCGCGTTAAGGTTAATGCATGGTCATCAGTAAAAAGGGCAGCCCAATATGCCAAATACAGGTCGGGGATATTAAAATCAAGCAGATACAAAAATTGAAATACCTGGGAAGTGCTATAACAGAAGATGGAAAGTGCAACACAGCGATCTGAAGGCGAATTGGCATGGTGAAAGAAGCATTCCAGAAGTTGAGTAAAGTATTAAGAAACAGGATAATTTCGCTAGAAACAAAGAAGAGAGTATTGGATTGCTATGTGAGGTCGGTTCTTCAATATGGCAGTGAATGTTGGACAATATCTTCAAAGATGAAGGAAAAACTTGAAGCAACGGAAATATAGGTCTACAGAAGCATACCAGATGTAAAGTGGGGGATCAGTTCCATATTACAATTAATACATAAACTGAGCCCTCACTTTGTGGCCACAGTAGTTTCTATATATTTATATGCCGGAGATCTAAAAGCATAATGAAGCATTCCAGAAGTTGAGTAAAGTATTAAGAAACAGGACAATTTCACTAGAAACATAGAGGAGAGTACTGGATTGCTATGTGATGTCGGTTCTTCAATATGGCAGTGAATGCTGTACAATATCTTCAAAGATGAAGGAAAAACTTGAAGCAATTGAAATGTGGTTCTACAGAAGGATGCCGCGGATATAATGGACCGAGCATGTGAGCAATGATGAGTTTTTGGAAATGATGGAAACGAAAAGGATATTAATACTGAGCATCAGGAAAAGACAGCTGAATTTCCTGGGACACGCAATGAGGAAGGAGGGCTTGAAGAATCTGATACTAACAGGCCAGATAAAGGGAAAAAGAGACAGGGGAAAGAAGCGGATAACATATTTGAAGAACCTAATCAGTTGGATGATGGAACGAGGGTTGCATGGTGTAGCAGGAGAAGGCGTGCTATCGCCACCAGGGATAGGTAGACGTAGAAGGTCATGATCGCCTACGTCCTGAAAGGACAGGGTACGTAGAAGAAGAAGAAGAAGAAGAAGAAGAAGAAGAAGGTTAGGTGTATATGTTTCCCGTCAAGTCCGTTCTTCTATTCAGGGCAACATACGATTTCGTGTTTTTGGCTTTGACATTTCATCGCATAACTCGAAACGAGCCTGGTGTTGGGGAATCCCACCCTTTCGCAGCTTCATTTATAAGGGAGAGAGAATGTGCTTTGATGCCTGTGTAACACTGGTTGCCAGAACTGAGCAAATCTGGTTTTTGGTCGAGATGTGTGTGTTAGAACACCAACGTTAAAACCGTCTGGCACACGGTATTCTTGACGAATACCGATTCAGTTTTTTACTAGTCGTCTGGTGTTTAAAAGTTAATATTAAAGAAATTTCTGTTAAGACATAACGCGATTATCAGCAAATAGAAAAAAGAGAAAAAAAGAGAAAGGTCTCATCATGTTCTGATTTCGTCAGTCGAAAACTGTTACTGCTTAAATGATTGACACAAAACTATTTCATTATCTTCATTTCATTCCAAGGAACCTCGTGCTATACAACGCAAGTATTATTATTTACTATTGATGTATTTTAATTGACTTGAATATTACTTAAAACAATAAATTCTTATAACTTTTTACGACCAAATTGCCGCAACATGAAATTTAAAAAAAGTTTGAGTTTGAGTTTTCTTTAACGGCATATCAACACCAATGTGGGTCATTTAATAACACTGTGGGTTATTTAATAGTCACAGGAAAAAGCGTGCTAAGAGCCACCAGGTGTAGGGTGACGTGGAAAGCAATGATCGCCTACGTCCTGAAGGGACATGGCGCATAAAAGAATAAGAATTTCTACAGGTGACAAGTGCGAGAAAAGAAACCTTCTCAGTAGAAGTGACGGTCGCTTCTAGCTCGTTCGACCGTAAAACGGTGGAACCTATTTGCCAATATAGCAACAATTTTAAATTCATGTAATGTAGAAAGCAAAAAAAAAAAAAAAAAAACTTATAAGATCAGTTGCTATGAAAATTTTTATAGAAAATGCAGAATTATATAAATCTATAATTAATATGAAGTTTAATTTTATTTTTGGTAATTAATATTGAGTTTATGGTGGGTATTAATGTTTGGACAAATTTTCGTTAAATTAAACAGATAGTTCGGGAGATAACTTTACAAGAAATAAACTAAATGTGTGAAATGATTTTGAATTTTTCCAAGACGCACGAAGAATTTTGCTTATTAAAGGCGATGACGAATGGGAATATTTTCAAATTATTGTTTTCCCATCTGTCAGTAACTTTATAACTGAAAAAGACTCTCGATGTTATTAAATATGTTGTATTTTAAGAAAAACTGCAAGAAAGTCTTTTGTTTATTAAATGAAGAAAAAGTAGAAAAACACAAATAAAAGAAAGAAGAAAATAGTTTTGGCGGTTGAATAAGAAATGTGAAGGCATCGCAACGTCTATGGGCACAGTAAGTGTAATCAGCAAACCAAGTTCAAGTTTCGTTATCGTGTGCTGTGATCACTTCGTATTAATACCCTTAAAAAAGGCATGAAACAGTTTCTTCTCCCAACTCTCGCACTCTGACTTAAGTGTCAAATAGTCAGGTATCCTTGTTTGGAAGCCAATCTAGGATAAAATATACACTCAATTAAAAAATGTGAAGAAGACAAATGGAAAAAATCTCATTATATATATATATCATTGAAATGCACTAATAAAGAAAGGGAATCTGTGTAGAGTCATGATCACCTACGTCCTGAAGTGACAAGGATTTATTTTATTATTTTTATAATCATATCGCCCCAAGCAAGGCATTTTATTGCCACTGTTTTGCAAGGGGTTACATAGGAGGTAAGTTATGAGAAAGAGTGACAGGTTATAGGGGGTGTCAGGAAGTGGATAAGAGAAGGATGACTGTGGCCATAAATTGAGGGATCACTCTATATATTGATTGTAATGTAGAATTGATCCTTCACTTTATATCCACTATGTAATAATATAGGAAATTTTTTGTTATAATAATATCGCCCCAAGCAAGGCATTTTACTGCCAGTTTTGCAAGGGGTTACATAGGAGGAAAGTTATGAGAAATAGTGCCAGGTTATAGGGGGTGTTAGTAAGTGGGTAAGAGAAGGATGAGAATACTGATGAGAGTGGAGTGAACGGAGAAAGAAGCATGAGAGAGAGGATGCAGGTTAGTGAGATAGGAGATGACTACTGACTTTACATTTAAATTCTTGGAGATTGTATCTGTCGGGTAAGCACATAAACGGAAAGGAATTTCACAGATGTGAAGTGCGAGAAAATTATTAATAAAATTAAATTAATTAGTTAATTATTAATAAAAATAAAGTTATTAATAAAATAAAATAAAATAAAAATATGTCACTGCGGAAAACTAACAACTAAAAAATATTTTAGTTGAAATAAAAGAAAAACTATGGTTTTAAAAATATGATCATTTATTTAAATTATCTCGAAGTTGTGTAATGTAAACTTGTCTTACCAGAACATATTACAACTGAGTGGAGAGTTCGATCCTCACTGGGCACCCCATACTTTCGACCTTAAGCTACATCTAAGCGGCACTTAGAAAACCAACTTATAATCCTCCATTATCTAAACTTATTTATAAATGGAACTTTGTGTGTGTGTATGTGTGTGTGTTTGTGTGTGTGTGTTTGTGTGTGTGCGTGTGTGTGTGTGGGTGTCCGTTACCTATAGACTCCGACACGGCTGAACTGATGTTCTTGAAAATTGACACAGTTGTAATGTAAGCGTCTGCGAGTGTTGTTAGCTAGGTTTGTGTCGAGGTACCCCCGATAAATATCGAAAATCGATAATCGAAAAAATCAGGTTATAGAAGGAGTGGTCAGATTTTAATCAAATTTGATACACTCATAGACAAAGACATAAGAATCGATATTCAGAAGCTTCAAGGTTGCAGTTCTTAAAATAGTGCAGAAAATCGAGAATATATATATAAAAGGCAAGATGTTTGTGTGTGTGTGGGGGGGTATGTGTCTGTTTATCTGTCTGTATGTCCTTTATACAAATCCACAATTTTTATCTGATTCTAACCAGACTTCACACAAATATTCGTTGGGCTTCTGGTCAGGTCATGGGCGACTTATTTTTTTCCAATTTCTCTCCGATATTGGAACTCGATACCCCGATATCCAATCAGGTCTGATCAAGATCAGGATTTCAGCCCTTTTATCGTGGTTCTAGCTGCAGAATCTGCTCTAACTTGGTAAAATTATACTTTTTAGACTTAAACATTAGTAGATCTTCTCTAACGACTCATTTTCCCCGATATCGGAAATCGATACCCACGGTTTCGCTCTAACTGGAAACAACTGTTGCTTTTTAGTCTTTCGTGCCAACGGCCAAAGAGTCTGAGCTCCAGGACCATGGATTAGTTTTAAAGCTTTCATTACACCCAAGCAACGCCGGGCTATACTGCTAGTTTTATATAATTAGGGTACAGTAAAATATTTTTTATATTCATAGTACCTTATAAAAATACAGATCTAGTTAAGTAAAGGTCACCTTATGATAAATTCGAGGTGGGGGACACAAGATCCTTGCACCAACCCTGAGGAATATAAACCTTCTGCTTTAACAGCAGTAAAGGTCAACACTTTAAAGTAAATGGAGAGAGGAAGAGTTTTAGCAAAGTCTTCTTTTTATTTCTATGTGACGTGTCCCTTCAGGACGTAAAGCGATCATGTCCTTCCACATCTCCCTATCACTTGTCGCTCTTAATACTCCTTCTTCTGTTATCCCACTGAATCCCCGTTCCACCATCCATCTGCTCAAGGTTATAAATATCAAATATAATGTATAAAAACTGGCATAGCTACAAATTGAGGGACCAGTTTATATATTGCTTACAATAGAGAACTGATCCCCCACTTTATACCCACGTTATAATTTCTTATTTGTTTGTCACATTTTGATTAGGTATAAATCTACCTCTTCTAAAAAATGAGCAACAAAATACAGGTAATAAAATAAGAGGCAAAAAGTAAAAATACAGGGTGTAAAAAAAGTGCCAAGAAACAAAAATACAGGGTGTAAAAAAATGCCAAGAAGCAAAAATAGAGGGTGTAAAAAAGTGCCAAGAAGCAAAAATAGAGGGTGTAAAAAAGTTCGAAGAAGCAAAAATACAGGGAGTAAAAAAAGTGCCAAGAAGCAAAAATACAGGCTGTAAAAAGTGCCAAGAAGCAAAAATACAGGGAGTAAAAAAAATGCCAAGAAGCAGAAATACAGGGAGTAAAAAAAGTGGTCAAATAGCAAAAATACAGGGAGTAAAAGGAACAAAAAAATAAAACTACTGCGAGTAAAAGAGAACATTAGTGTGTCCCCATCTTTGCTTCACGAATATCTGCAGAAGCGACATATAGGTAATGGACTTGGGCATTAATTGGCGTGAAGACGTCGGCAACGATTTCTTACGCTGGAGATATGATTTAAAGGTAAGTCTGGAGCGAGAAAAGAGAAACGGAGGCTTACCGTCGGAGTGAAGCGTAACCGGGGGAAAAAAATAATACGGTGACCGAGTCAGAGCGTCTTTACATCCACTCTTTGCAGTCGAGACCGTCACTCCCGTGTGGGCTAGTGAAAAGGCGGCAAAAAAACGTGGAGTGACAGTCTACTGATGGGAAGATGTCGAAGATCTTTCTGCATAAGGAACTTGCCACCCGCAAAAGGGCACGAGGGCGACGTCATCTTTACTTCAAGGTCGTCTGCATAAGGGACATGGGCGAAATAAACATGGATCAAGAGGTAAGACGACGTTGACAACAATCGCTCACACGGTAGACGCGAAATACACCGAAGGCTGAAGCGAGGAGGGAAGACACGGGTCTTGCTAACGAGGTGAATCTTGTTCGAAGGAAATAAAATAAAAAGGTGTTATCTGGGGTGAGCGTCTTTGTGGCAGTCGACACTGTCATTGCCGCGTTGGCCTGTACAGCCGTAACACGATGTGCCCTCATCAGCAGCTGAAGCATCATGTTTCGGTTTCAGATCTAGGGGGTTTCTTGAAACCGATGGATGCTAAATATTTGCAATGAATTGTTGCCATTTATCAGGCAGTTCTTTTATATGTTTAATTTTTTTTAGGTTTGAATGTAGTTTTATTAGAGAAAGTTTTCACTAAAATATATTGCAACGATCGACAAAATTAATAATCAGTTGGCTGCTGAGTCAGGTGAGTATGGCGGGTGGCGTAGGACAGTCAGTTAATTAAATGACAGACACGATACACGCTTGGGAGATCATGTCTTAAAAGACACATGACTGACTGTACTAGGTTGCCATTACTTTCAGCGGTAGACTGTTTGCCAACCAAGCCCAATTTGTCCTGTTATTTAACCTATAGCTGAAGGCAGAAGCGACGGATTAATATTTTTACCAGGGATATTTGCACGTAAGTGAATGTGACGAATTCAATTGGAATATGAACTCAGCTTTGTAGAATAGACAAACGTAATAGCATTTTTTCTGTGTCATTCATGCTGTCAAAAGATGGCACCGGCTGCACACGTATCACTACATCCAAAGCAACGATGACGCGACTCGAAACGATAGGGAAGAGCAACATTAGCTTCCGTTTCAATACAAATCCCAGGTCATATCCATCCTACTCTACGGGTGTAAGACTTAAACACTGCTGGTAGAGGCAGAAAAAGGGATCCTGGCGTTCAAGAACAACTGTTTGAAAAAAATACTTCTCATCTCCCACGGTGAGCACAAAACCAGTGACTATGTTCGGAGCAAAGTCAGAAGTCAACTCTTTCACCGATACTATTAAACGTCAAAAGATTTCATGCTTTGACCACGTCAATCGACATACAGACTCTTTAAAACCATCATGAAACGCACTGTTGAAGATGGGTGCAAGTGGGGAACCGCAAGGCAAGAATTTGCCAAGCAACATCCAAGGAAAAGTCATCGCCAATACATCGTTCTGGAAGATGTTCTGTTTTTTCTTCCCTCAGGTACCTCTGACAATTGATGCACTCAAGTGACTAATGATGACGATTAATGTTGTCATAGATTATAAAAACATTTTACTTTTATCCACGATGTACGCCGCCATTGTTTTGCAAACTTTAAAAAGATATGGTTGTTGTGATGAATCGAAAATTGTGTTATATAGGCTTGATTGGAACCTCGTTTAGACTGGAGGTCATTCGTGGTCGAGAGGTCTAAGACGTTGCCAGATCAAATGGTATGCTTCCCCTATGTGGATAGGGGTCGCAGGTTCAAATTCTGCCGAATGACACACATTTTCGTAATAAAAATTTATCGTAAATAATCAGGCCGGTAGATATAAATATATAATACTTTTTAATTAAAAACAGAATATCTACTTAAATACGAGTATCGATCAAAAATAAAATGCAGACAAATCATTTCAAATTGTCGGTTGTTTATAACCAAGTTTCTTTAATCTTCGTTAATTTCCGTAACATGCTGAATTACGATAGATTTCAGAGCAGATATGGTTATTGCGATCAATATTATGTAGGCTTGATTACAATCTCGTTTGACTGATGGTTGTTCGTAGTCGGGAGGTTTAAGACGTGCCAGATCACATGATATCTTCCCCTATGTGGATAGAGGTCGCAGGTTCGAATCCTGCTGAATAACACACATTTTCGTAATAAAAATTTATCGTAAATAATCAGACCGGTAGATATAAATATATAATAATGTTTACTTAAAAACAGAATAGCTACTTAAATATGAGCATCGATCTAAAATAATTTTCAAACAAATCATTTCAAAATTTAATATATGTTAGTGTACTTCGTATTTATTTGTAACTGACACGTACAAATAGTAGTTAGGATGATAGATTCGTCATTACAATTGTTTCTCAAACGGAAATTACATAAGACTCCAACTAATATTATAGTTATTCATATTTGTTGTTTTAATTTCAGAGACACAGATATTGCTTTGGCTTGAAAGAAAGACAGAATTGCAATATGAGACAGAAAATGTTTAATGGTATTGCGTTATTGGAACCAAACATTAGAAGTTGCGAAAAAATATAGAAAATAACGAGAAAAGACAGGAAAGTTTAAAAAAATGTAAAAGTTAAGAAATAGAAAAACTGCTTTAAAAATTTCGCAACTAAAGAGTCGAAAAATAATGAGCAAGAAGAAGAGATTGTCTAGCAATAAATTAGTTGAAGAACTGATTTTATGAAATGAAACAGAAAGGAAACGTGTAAAATATTAAGACCATTTTCTAAAGGAAAGTATTCAGCTAATCTACCATCTTCTCTTATAGTGGGTAGGCGTTCTATTGAAGAGTAGTTGCATGTTGTTGAAGATTAACGGAATTTGGCATCGTTCTAGATAGCTCACTATAAATCATAAATGATTATAAATAAAAAAACGCAAATTGAATTGAAAAATAACATTTTATATATACACATATCAATTAAGGTTTTTATAATTAAAGTAATACTTTACATATGGGTCCAACGGACGTTAAAATGTTCATGGCAATAAAATGCTGAAAAGAGAATTAATGCTTAGGAATGTGGGAGCGTTGTAAGTAAGGCATGTCTTTGATGTATCCGCTCCTTAGGTCAGTAAGTACTTTTGCGACAGCTAAAGATAAGAGGCGAGGGAAGGGAGGCTAGGATAGTAAGCCACTTGACGTAGGTCAAGAGGATACCGATTACACTCCTCTCTCTGTGTGTGTTGGCCTGCGTCGGTCTGTCTAGCTGTGCTTTCTGTATCGGCTTTTTATTTCGACTTTTTGGATCGCAGCAGATCAATTGGGATTTCACACTTGTATTTGATTCTGGGCTTCCCATTGGGCGATAAATGAAATTCGCGTAGGCTCGCTAACTGGAAATTTAATATATAATTAATTTTTATTTTTCAACCGGAACACTGCGTGAACCCGGATGCGCACCGACGACTTTTGGTCATTTGCTTTTTTGTTCGTGAAAGTGCGATCATCCGGTCCCTCGCTTTTGTTCGGTCGGTATCACCATACTCTTTACACACACACACACACACACACACACACACACACACACACATATATATATATATATATATATAATGATGATAATAATAATAACAATAAGAATAATAATAATAACAATAAATTGAAGCAAATAGGCCGGACATTATTGTTAAAAACCAGAAAGAAAAAACTTGTCTATTAATTGATATGGATTGTCCAGCGGTTTGTAACATAGCAACCAAGGAATTTGAAAAATTGTCAAAATATAAAGATATGGAAATTAAAATAGAAAAAATGTGGAAATTGAAAACAAGAGTTGTGCCAGTGATAGTAGGTGCACTTGTAATTATAAAAAATGGAACAAAACAACACAATGAAAAAATCCTTGGAAACCCCAGTTTAAGAGAAATACAAAAAATTGTCTTATTAAGTACAGCCCACACACTAAGGATAACTTTGTCTATGTAACGCTAGGGATGATGGGGAAGATAGAAAAAACATGAAATGGAGCCATAACAACACGCCACGACCTGCCTTAGATCTTCCCGCAGACTTGGTTGATAGTGCGATCATAGCAGAAATTGAAATATGATGAAAAATGACACAATATTAATAAAGCTTATACTAATAATTGTTATAATATATTTCAATTCGTCTCGAAAAACCCACCGAGAAAAAACTCGGAGGTGAAAAAAGGGGAAGTAAAAAACAAAAACAAAAAACAAACTAAGTATTTGAACATACGTCAAATACTCGTAGGAAAGAAAAACACCCCGAGACGAGAACCCTAACACTAAAGCGCTCAATACAATAGTAGAGCAACAAAGAAAGAATAAATCTAAGTAAGAGCCAACAGACTTACATAGGTTTCACGCTGACGAGCCGTAGGGTGAAACCTAGGTAGGTGTGTTGACTCTTACTTAGATTTATTCTTTCTTTATATATATATATATATATATTACGGAAATTAACGAAGATTAACGAAACTTGGTTATAAATTAACCGACAATTTGAAATGATTTGTTTTGTTTTTTTTTAATCATTTCACCCCAAGCAAGGCATTCCACTGCCACTATGGCGCTTGGGGCTACATAGGGGAAGGTAAATAGAAAGAGTGGTTAGATATAGGAAATGTCAGAAGTGGGGTGATAGTTGGATGGGTGGGAAGAGTGTTTGAAAGAATGGAAGCGAGTTAGTATGTTAGGAGGTGTCTATTTACCTTACATTTAAACTCCTGGAGATTGTAGCCGTCGGGGAAGCAGTCATGTGGAAGGGAATTCCACAGTCGGGAGGTGCGAGAAAAGAAACTATTGGAGTAGAAGTTGCGGTTGCATTTTATCGGCTTCACTGTAAAAGTGTGGGATCTAGTTGCTAATCTAGTATCTCGTGCAAATTCGAACCTAGTGATCTAAGTTCATCGGAGCAGGAACCGTGAAAGTATTTATAGAAGAGACACAGGGAAGCCACGTCGCGCCGGTGAGAGAGAGACTGCAGGCGGTCTGCTAAGCCGGTATCGATCACATTACAGACCCTCCGCTGTACCTTATCTAGAAGCCCAAGGAGAATAGCAGGGGCACCCAACCAGATATGGCAACAGTATTCAGTATTCAATGCACGGGCGGATGGTAGATTTATAAATGTGCAGGATAGATTCAGACGGAAAAAACCTCCGGGCCCTGCACAGAGAACCGACTATCATAGCAGCGGATTATATATATATAATAGTCATTCCACTTGAGGTCCGCTGAAAGTGTGAGACCAAGGAGGCGTAGTGTTTTACTCTCTGGGAGGCAAGCCTGGTCCATGCTAATAGGAGGTAGGTGCGATTGTCTATGATGATTAATTGATAGTAGCTTCGTTTTAGAAGCATTAAAATTTACGAGCCATTTCTTATCCCAGTCCACTACGGATTGGAGGTCCTTTTCAAGCTCGGCTGCAAGGTTAACTTTGTCGCCCACACCAGATTTTTGATCGAGGTGAGAGTAAACTGTGGTGTCATCGGCGTACATACCTACTTGGGATCTTATGGTATCTGGGAGATCATTAATGTAGATCAGAAAGAGCGTAGGGCCTAGGATAGAGCTTTGAGTGACACCCGCGTTCGTATGGTCGTTCTGGGAGGCATGTCCGTTTAGTACCACTGAACATTATTTTTGATCGATACTCATATTTAAGTAGATATTCTGTTTTTAATTAAACAGTAATATATATTTATATCTACCGGCCTGATTATTTACGATAAATTTTTAATTCGAACATGTGTGTCATTCGGCAGGATTCGAACTTGCCGAATCACACACAATGACTCTCTCTCTCTCTCTATATATATATATATATATAGAGAGAGAGAGAGAGAGAGTTGATTGTATGAATTGAAATTCGACAAGATGAACACAATATGAAATGAACAGGTAGAAAAAAGTGTCTTTAATCGAACATGTTTCACTTTAAAAAATCTTTGAAGCTTATCAAAGACGGATGAATTAAATATTTTCTTAAAATAATTCGTCCTTAAAAATTTCTTAAATGTTTTTTTCGTTTTTAAAAATAGCAGACAGAGTTCGTAAATTTGTCATCTGCTATTCGGTGACTGTTATCGTTGCATAGCAATGTTTTATGTCAACACAAGATAAAATCATCTTTGAGGTTGGATGTCTTTATCGTAACGTCCCTGTAACTTCTCTGAAGATGGCAAATGTGAGCCGAAAGGTTAGAACCAGCATAATAAAAAATTATCCAAATGTTGGAGAATTTTTGTCTTTAATTTCACCTGAAATTAAAACCAAAATACGAGGTATAGAAAGGCTCATGATTAAACAGAATAGACAGTCATTGTCTGTTATATTTAACAGTATATGTTTAGAAAATTTTCTGCTGCATCGATATATATATACATATATATATATGTGTGTGTGCGTGTGCGTGTGTGTGTTTCTGCGTATGATATATATATATATATATATATATATATATATATATATATATATATAGTGTATCGAGACGGCAAATAATTATTTAAACATATACTGTTAAATATAAGAGACAATGAATGTCTATTATGTTTAATCATGAGCCGTTCTAAACATCGTATTTTGCCTTTAATTTCAGATGAAATTAAAGACAAAAATTCTCCAACGTTTGGATAATTTTTTATTAATTTGGTTCTAAGCTTTTCTAGCGGAGTTTTATGTCAACACAAAATAAAATCGTCGGTGATAGTGGATAGTATTTTGCTACCGACTTAATCTCTCTGAAGATGGCTCAAGTGAGCCGAAAGCTTAGAACCAAATTAAGAAAACATTATCAAAATTTTGGAGAATTTTTTCTATGTTTTAATTTCAGTTATGAAATTAAAGCCAAAATACGACGTTTAGACCGGCTCATGATTAAACATAATAGACATTCATTGTCTCTTATATTTAACAGTATATATATATATATATATATATATATTAGTTATCTATATACAAGCCTGTTTCGCTGTATCACAGCTGATCAGTGTGGCTAGACACATCCACTTGCTTCTGGCCGGGATCGAAACTCGACCGATATGGTCTCAGTCAGAGTCGCTACCCCACCCCATATATATATTTATATATATCGGAATAATATCTTGATACCACAGAACAAGAATACAGATCTCAATAAACACAATTTTATCCTTTTTTATTTAATATTAGGACCCAGGCTGCCTTTTGACCAACGCTTCCTCAGAGACCAGTCGTTGGCACAACTGTAATTGCATTCGACTGGATGGAGAATTAATGGAGATAAGCCTAGAATACTTTAAAATTACGATTGATATGAATACGTAAAATTAAGTAAATTTACGATCATACGATTTAATTTACAATTCAATAAGACAACATTCTGTGACCTCTCTTGCATTCACTTACGCACAAATACACTTGGAAAAGGTATTAATCCGCCTCTTCCCTCCAGTTATGTGTATTTACTCTTCTCCCCCACTTGAGAGAGATATGACACGAGGTCTTTTTTAATGTGGGGAACCTGAGCGCGTACGCCCAGGTACTGGTCAAAATATTACCTATCCACCGCATTGGATAGGTACAAATCCGGTCTAAACTGGTCTTAAAACTGGTCTTAATTTGGTCATTCCCGACCCCAGCCCGAAGGCCGGGGCCAGGTTAGTTATGTGTTAAATAATAAAACACGTTGTGCTTTATAGCCTTAGTCGGCAACCAGTCTACCACAGAAAGCAAATGGCAACGTACTGCGGGATAAACTTCTGCCCAGTCAGTTATGTCTCTTTCGAGACATGATCGCCCAAAGCGTGTATCACGTATGGCACTTAACTGACTGGCTGAATATAATAATTGAAAAAAAAAATTAAACTTTCTAATGGACATAAATTGGGGGATCGGTTTTCTATTGTTATGAAATAATAAAATGATCCCCCATTAATTATACTTAATATAATACTGTAATATAATCTGTCGCTCCTCCTACCCAGCTATGTGTTAATTGGCAGGACAGTTTGTGTTCTATACCCTTGGTCGGCAACCAGTCTACCGCAGAAAGCAATGGCAAACTACTGCGGGATAATCTTCTGCCCAGTCAGTTATGTCTCTTTCGAGACATGATCGCCCGATGCGTGTATTACGTATGGCACTTAACTGACATTTATTGGTTCTGTTGGTTCTGTTAGTTCATTTACTCCTTTTTTTATTTGCGCATTTATTAAAATTCCTAAACAGTCACCCATCTCAGTACTGATCAGGCAGAACGTTGCTTTACTGCAGTAACCGTATGGGGTAACCGGGGACTCACAATAAATATTTAGTGAGGTTATAATTATTGCGAGTATTGTGCGTAGTCGGGGGAATAGATTTAAAGAAACCGAAAGAAATACTGAAAACAAACTGCGCAGAGAAAGATGAAAATTAGACGAAAATTAGAAGAAGTGTCCGAAAAAACTGCTTTTTCATCATAGATGAAGGAAAAACCTGAAGCAACTGAAATGTGGTTCTACAAAAGGATGCTGCGGCTATCATGGATCAAGCATGCGAGCAAAGATGAGGTTTTGGGAAGGATGAAACCGAAAAGGAAATTAATACTGAGCATCAGCTAAAGTTCCTGGGTCATGCAATAAGGAAGGAGGGCTTGGAGAACCTGATACTAACAGGTCAGATAGAAGGAAAAAAGAGACAGAGAAAAGCAGTGGATGACATATTTGAAGGGCCTGAGTAGGTAGATGATAGAACGAAAGTTGCATGGTGTAACAAGAGAAAGCCTGCTAAGAGCCACCAGCGTTAGGGTGACGTGGAAAGCCATGATCGCCTACGTCTTGAATGGACAAGACACATAGAAGAAAAAGAAGATTTTGAATACAACTTATTACAGAAAAACGTTGAACCGTTTCTCGTTGCATATATATTCAGCTAATTGCCATACGTGATACACACTATGGCGATCATATCTCTTTCGAGACATGACTGACAGGCTAGAAGATTATCCAGCAGTAGGTTGCCATTGCTTTCTGCGGTAGGCTGGTTGTCAGCCCAAGCTATAGAACCCAATTTCTCCTGCCATTTATCTCATAGCTGAAGGGAGAAGAGATAGATTATATTACATTATTAAGTATAATTAGTGGGGGATCAGTTTATTACTTCATAACAATAGAAAACCGATCTCCCACTTTATGACCAGTAGTAGATTTAATCATGATTCCAACTATTATATTCAGTCAGTCAGTTAAGTGCTTTGGCGATCATGTCTCGAAAGAGACATGACTGACTGGGCAGAAGATTATCCCGCAGTAGGTTGCCATTGCTTTCTGCAGTAGACTGGTTGCCAGCCAAGACTATAAAACCAACTGTATCCTGCTATTCAGAGATGGATTCATATTTTCCCCAAGGATATTTGTGCGCAAGTGAAAGTAGTAACGAACTGGAATTCGAACCCGGCCTTCCGATTTCTCATTGCCAACCAACGATTATCCATCACACCACCTCATCAAACCTGGTATTCGTCGATCTACTGTACTAGTCAAAATAATTGTCGTATAAACCGCAGTTATAGTTTTGTTCCTATTTCATGTTAGCAAAACGACATACACAGAATGCGAGCAGACACCCATTTAATTACGGTGTATTTTTTTTTGTTTGTTCATTACTCTGTCAGTTAAGTGCCATACATTATATACGCTTGGATGATCATGTCTCGAAAGAGACATGACTGACTAGTCAAAAAATTTTCCCGCAGTAGGCTACCAATACTTCCGGTGGTAGACCGGTTGTCAACTAAGAACCCATTCTGTTCTACTATTTAACCCATAGCTGGACGGAGAAGAGACGGATTAATACCTTTCCAAGAGTATTTGTGCATAAGTGAATAAAACGAATTCGGCTGGAATTCGAACCCGGTTCTCTGATTTCTCATTCCGAGCCAATATTTATATATATATATATCCGTTGGGTAGTCATTTTTGAAGTAAACTAGTAGTATTGATGGTATTTTACTATTAATACAATGTTTTGATGATATTTTACTAAAAATATGTATTGATTGTATTTTCTTTCCTCTAAAAAATGTAATGCGACCAATTTATTATTAATATGGTTTGTTGGTATTTTCTTGCATATAAAATTTATTGATGGTATTTTAACATAAATATGTATTTTATTGCATTTTCTTTCATCTAAGAATTATTGTGGCCATTTTATTATAAATATGCATTCTTAGTATTTTCTTTTATATAAATATATATTAATGGTATTTTACTATAAATGTATATTGATTGTATTTTCTTTCATCTAAAAATGTATTGTGGCCATGTTATTATAAATATGCATTGTTGGTATTTTCTTTTATAAAAGTGTATTAATGGTATTTTACTATAAATATATATTGATTGTATTTTCTTCCATCTAAAGAAGTACTGTGGCCATTTTATTATGAATATGCATTGTTGGTATTTTCTTTTATAAAAGTGTATTAATGGTATTTTACTATAAATGTATATTGATTGTATTTTCTTTCATCTAAAAATGTATTGTGGCCATGTTATTATAAATATGCATTGTTGGTATTTTCTTTTATAAAAATGTATTGATGGTATTTTACTATAAATATATATTGATTGTATTTTCTTTCATCTAAAGAAGTACTGTGGCCATGTTATTATAAATATGCATTGTTGGTATTTTCTTTTATAAAAGTGTATTAATGGTATTTTACTATAAATATATATTGATTGTATTTTCTTCCATCTAAAGAAGTACTGTGGCCATGTTATTATAAATATGCATTGTTGGTATTTTCTTTTATAAAAGTGTATTAATGGTATTTTACTATAAATATATATTGATTGTATTTTCTTCCATCTAAAGAAGTACTGTGGCCATTTTATTATAAATATGCATTGTTGGTATTTTCTTTTATAAAAGTGTATTAATGGTATTTTACTATAAATGTATATTGATTGTATTTTCTTTCATCTAAAAATGTATTGTGGCCATGTTATTATAAATATGCATTGTTGGTATTTTCTTTTATAAAAGTGTATTAATGGTATTTTACTATAAATATATATTGATTGTATTTTCTTCCATCTAAAGAAGTACTGTGGCCATGTTATTATAAATATGCATTGTTGGTATTTTCTTTTATAAAAGTGTATTAATGGTATTTTACTATAAATATATATTGATTGTATTTTCTTTCATCTAAAGAAGTACTGTGGCCATGTTATTATAAATATGCATTGTTGGTATTTTCTTTTATAAAAGTGTATTAATGGTATTTTACTATAAATATATATTGATTGTATTTTCTTTCATCTAAAGAAGTACTGTGGCCATGTTATTATAAATATGCATTGTTGGTATTTTCTTTTATAAAAGTGTATTAATGGTATTTTACTATAAATATATATTGATTGTATTTTCTTTCATCTAAAAATGTGTTGTGGCCATTTTATCATAAATATGCATTGTTATTATTTTCTTTTATATAAAAATATATAGCTGGTATTTTGCAATAAATATGTATTGTTTCTATTTTCTTTCATATAAAAATGTGTTGTTCAAAAGACCAGCATGTGAGAACCAGGTAATGATCGAAGTTATATACTACTGTTAAAAATTACTCACTAACATACAAAAGGATTAGAAGTTCATCACTTTTTTCTTTATTAATAATGAAATTTCCTTTTTACTTAATATTCTTAAAGGCAGCTTTCGCGATTCGAAAGCACCTTCAAAAAATGTTATTATATCAACTTTTTAAAAAATGTATGTCTTCGTTAAAAAAATTCTCATTAATGAACGTTTACTGGTTGAAGTAATTGTTTATTTGGGTGGCTGATTTCGTTTTAGCACCATATCAAGTTCTATGGGTTTGTTAATGCCGAGATCTTAATATATTGAACACAATATGATTTCAGCAAAATATTTTGAACGCGACTGAATACCTTCAATAAAAATTATTGTTGGTAATTCTACAAAAACATGCACTGCTGTTCATTTTAATATAAAGATACATTGTTAGAATTTTCTTTTATCTAAAAATGTATTGCTGGTATATTACTATAAATATGTATTGATTGTATTTTCTTTCATCTAAAAATGTATTGTGGCCTTTTTATTATAAATATGCATTGTTAGTATTTTCATTTATAGATATATTTATTGCTGGTATTTTTACAATAAATATGTATTGTTAGTATTTTCTTTTATGTAAAAGGGTATTGATGGTCTTTTTACAATAAATATGTATTGTTTGTATTTTCTTTCATCTAAAAATATATTGTGGCCATTTTATTATAAATATGTATTGTTAGTATATTCTTTTATATAAATATGTAGTACTAGTATTTTTACTATAAATATGTATTCTAGTACTTTCATAGTGTTTTGTTTGATGTAATCGGTAAAAATAAAATTCCAGCTAATAAAAAAAATATTTTTCATGGGTTAAAAGGAAATCGAGACACAGGAATTGTGCCAATGGAACAGATAGAAACAAGACAAAAATGTTAATAACATTTTTAATCAAATGTTGATCGTATTAAAAGGAAGTCACGTGATCCGTATTGGAAAATAGATTGATAAAGACGTAAAGAAGTGAATGATAAACCTCTTGATAAAATTTTGGTCGTATTTAAAGAAAGTCGAAAGCCAGGTCTGTAGAGCAGATTGAAAGATGAAGTGAAGATTTTTTTATTAAACTTTGTTTGGCTTAAAGAACAGACGGATCTTTTAAAAGTTCAAGCTTCTAACGATTGATCTGTAGAAGTTTGAACGCGGAATAATGAAATTGGCAAAGTTATATTTATGAAAGAAATTGCTAAAAAAAAGTACTCATTGAAAGGTCATGCTTTGGAAGAGAAGCATTAAAAGAAATAAACGTTTGCCCTGAGTCTGAAAAGTTCATCAGGCAAAACCAAGCGGCAAATGATTGACCAAAAATAACTAAATAAGAGTAAAAATTAAAACCGGAGGAAAAAACATTTTTTAGTTAAATCTATCTAACTTGTAATATATTAACTACGACGAGGTTTTAGAAAGGATGGAAATGAAAAGGTGACTTATACTTAACATCAGGAAAAGACAGTTGACGTTTCAGAGATATGTAATGAGGAAGGGAGGCTTAGAGAAACTGATACCCATAGAAGGAATAGAGGGTGAAAAAGAGACAAGGAAAAATTTTGAAGAGAATGAAAACGAAAAGGAGACTTATACTTACTATCAGGAAAAGACAGTTGAAGTTTCTGAGATATGTAATGAGGAAGGGAGGCTTAGAGAACCTGATACCCATAGAACCAATAGAGGGAAAAAGAGACAAGGAAAAGATTTTGGAGACAATGAAAACGAAAAGGAGATTTATACTTAACATCAGGAAAAGACAGCTGAAGTTTCTGAGATATGTAATGAGGAAGGGAGGCTTAGAGAACCCGATACCCATAGAACAAATAGAAGGAAAAAGAGACAAGTAAAAGATTTTGGAGAGAATGAAAACGAAATGGAGACTTATATTTAACATCAGGAAAAGACAGTTGAAGTTTCTGAAATATGTAATGAGGAAGGGAGGCTTAGAGAACCTGATACCCATAGAACAAATAGAGGGAAAAAGAGACAAGGAAAAGATTTTGGAGACAATGAAAACGAAAAGAAAACTTATATTTAACATCAGGAAAAGACAGTTGAAGTTCCTGTATATGTAATGAGGAAGGAGGGCTTAGAGAATTTGATGCTCACAAAACAAATAGATGGAAAGAGAGATAAGGAAAAGATTTTTGGAGAGGATGAAAATGAAAAGGAAACTTATATTTAACATCAGGTAGAGACAGCTGAAGTTTCTGGGACATGTAATGAGGAAGGAGGGCTTAGAGAATCTGATACTCACAAAACAAATAGATGGCAACAGAGACAAGGAAAAGGTTTTGGAGAGGATGGAAATGAAATGGAAACTTATAATTAACATCAGTAAAATTGGACATAGGTTAAACAAGATGTCTAACAAAGCGGTGACTATGGGCGCCGAATTGCGTAAGGAAGAGATCGGTTGAGATGGCGATCGATATATTCGAGAGGTCAAGACCACGGAGAGTCGTACCCTGGGGTTGACCGATGATATGTGCGAGGCGTTTCGGCGGCATTTCGCGAGCCGCTTTACCAAGAAACCTGGTTTCTGTGATGAGGAGTTTTGTAGCTATTTGGCTAACTTTCCTCAGCCTGGGCCGACAGAAACAGCTAGCTGCGAGGATGAGATCACGAAGGGTGAAGATCACTTGGTATTAAAGAGGGTCGGCAGTAACAAGTCTCCGGGACTTGATGGTCTACCCTATGAATTGTACTTGAGGCTGTCGCACATCTTTGTACCGATTTTGACGCTGGTTTTTAACAACTGGTTTCAGCAAGGGTCCTTCCCTGACGGGATTTCCAAGGGTGTAATCACGTTGTTAAAAATTGTCAAGGGTTTTGGGAGGGACTTAGATGATTACAGGCCCATAACTCTGCTAAACACATAGTTAAATTCTTTGGTGAAGATCCTGACGGAGCGTTTTCAGCCAGTTGCGGAGATTCCGTTGGGATCCGATAAAACGTGTTCTGTGAAGGACCGAACAATTCAGAGCAATCTGCATCTGATCCGCACGATCATAGATGATGCAAAAGTCGACGAGCAAGCCGCACTAATCAATTTGGATTAGTTCAAGGCATTTTCGTTTTAAGTGCCGACAGCTTCCCCACTTCAAATTTATCCAAAATAGCATTATTTATGTGCAAATGTATATGCTGAAGTCAAATCAACAATAATTTATTGAAGAAACCTACCTTCTTTGCTTTGAAAGTCCATAAAAAGTCGAACTATATCTCGCACTTTTTCTCTCCCGTAACTCTCACGAAGTCATATAATTAACTGCAGAATAACGTTCTACGTAGGCAACAAATTTCTGTCGATTTTTGGTCGATTTTATTCATTTACTAAAAACTTCCGGCGATGTACTTCCTGTCATGAAAGTAATTAGCGTAGAAATACAATAGCGCATTACTTTCATGACAGGATGTACATCGCCGGAAGTTTCAGTTAAGGAAGCAAATCGACCAAGAATCGGCCAAAATTCGTTGCCTACGCAGTACGTCATTCTGTAGTTAATTAGATGATTTTGTGAGAGTTACAGGAGAGAAAAAGTGCAAGATATAGTTCGTTTTTTCATGGACAATTAGATAAAAAAAGGTAAGTTTCTTTAATAACTAACTGTTGATTTGAGTTCAGCATATACATTTGCACAGAAATAATGCTATTTTAGATAATGCTATTTTGGATAATGCTATTTTAGATAATGCTATTTTGGATAAATTTGAAGAGGGAAAGCCGTCGGGAGTTAAAACGAACCTTTACCTCTTTTTCTTTCTATCTTTCTTTTTTTTTTTTCCAAACCATTTTGATATTCAATATCTCTTTATTTTGTATTCGAATTTTTACTTGTTTTTGTTTTCTATCTTCCAAACTTTTTTCATATCTTTTATTAATATCTTCAAATATTAATTTTTAAAATATTTTCTTATTAACATCTTTTATTTCTAACTTTTCGTTCTGCTTTTTTCTCTTTTCCAAACTATTTTCCTTTTTTTTCCCATGTAATTCATGTCTTTATATATTAATTACTTCATTATTTCTTTTATTTTTCTTTAAAACTTTATTCACGTTTTTATTCACGTTTTTATTCACGTTTTTATTCACGTTTTTTTCTTTTTTTTTTCTTTCATTAAAACTGCCTTTGACATTTTCTGCCCACGTTACTTCATTACCTTTTTTGCATTTTCAATTTCTATATTATCTTCACTTACTTTCCAACAGACGAAATATTTTTAACATTTTAATTGCTTTTCTTTCTGTACAAAGTGAAATGCATTGCAAATATATATATATATATATATTAACAGATCTTTCGATCTTATTCTTTTATGTGTTTTCTCTTTACCTTTTTTGATTTTCTTTCTTTTCTCTAATAATTTACTCATCGGTGTTTTTTTTTTTATATTTAAAATTTTCCCGTTTATTTTTTAATATTATTTCTTCATACGAACTTATTCCTAGTTTTATTCTTCTTATATTATCTTTTTTCTATCCTTTGTTTTTTCCTATTATTTTTTTGGACCACCTTTTAATAAGCATCGATCAGCAAAAATATTCACTTAATAGTTATCGATTTTTAGTGTTGTCCACTTATGAAGGAAAGAGTGATGAAAAAAAAATCCCCTAAAAACTGATATTTCTACTGCTGATATTGTTTTAACGACAAATGGCGACTGTATGTCTGACAACAGTTCAAGATGGTTCCGATTATATTGCTGTTCTTCAGGGGTTCACTGAAACCTAAGCGACAGGTGTGTAGTGTTAAATGATTTTTAGTGTTGTCCATTTAAGACGAGAAGAGAAAAAAAGAACTGATATTTCCACCGCTGATATTGTTTTTAACAGACGGCGACTGGATGCCTCTGACAACTGTTCATGAAACGATTCCCTGATATCACCGTTTTTTCAGGGTTTCACTGAAACTTAAGAGATAGGTGTGTAGTTTTAAATTTTTTTATCCTATGATTCCCATTTGGACAATTCGACGTGGTGTAATGGTTAGAAATCTTGTTTTGATGGCAGCTATTACAACTGTGAAGAGGGTTCGATCCTCACTGGGTACCCCATACTGGCGGTGTTTAGAAAATCAACTATATGATTTTAATTTTCAAGATTTTTTTTTCTCGCTAAGCAGAAGTGTATTTATAGAATTGGAGATAAAAAAAAAGATAGGAAACATTTAATATTTTCTGCAAAAATAATAATTTTTTAAGTAAGATGTGGAAAAACAATAAAAAATTTAACCCAGCCATACGAAATTATGCACTTACAAGAGCACAATACATTATATTTTTTAAAATCTCCATTGTAGAAAGAAAGAAAAAGAATAAACAAGTGACAAAAACAAAATACAAAGAAAGAAAAAATAGAAAGAATATGTAGAAATAAATTAAAAAAAGAAAGAAAAAAAGAAAAGGGAGAAGAAAAAAGAACAACAAAGAAAGAAGAAAGAAATAAAAATCAAAGAAAGTTAAAAGAAACAAAAAAACAATGAAACATAAGAAAAGGAAGCAAAAACAAAACATAAAACATAAAACATAAACACATCCTACTAAATAGACAGAGCATGTTATGTATTACTACAGTCAAAACTATTCTAAACTTACGCAGGGATCCAGGTGCCTCTGTTCACGTAGGATGTCATTTCTACACTTTGCTATGAACGTCTCACGGATTTACCGAGGACTGCTTCTTACTGTAAAAGATTGCAGAAATGTCATTACATATTCAAGTGACTTTTTATAACATTTTTCCAGCCTGTTTAAACCTAATAATTACTAAATAAATGTACCAATAAGATTCATCATAATATTGTTATCTATATTGACGTAGAGAAACACGGGCTGCTATACTGACCTAATCCACTTGACACAGACCAACAATAGTGTAACCCTCTATGAAGAAAGATTTCCCTCTCGACTTTGAAATAATGGTACGTTTCTCCCTGTCTGTGCGTCTTTCTCATATATATATATATATATATATATATATATATATATATATGATAGAGAATATCAAGCCCGTAAAAACGAGAGGATGATATAAAATATTAACGATCTGAACGAAACAGTTTGCATTTTAACTACTGCCGAAATAAATTCTGAATTTTTAACCGTTTAAATATGTATTGAGTTTTCCTCTCAATATTTCATATATATATATATATATATATATATATATATATATATATATATAAGTAAAAATACAGAAGTAAATAAGATATAATTATAAAAAAATATTTGTAAAGACAAAAGGAAACATTTGTTTACCAACTCGTTTTGTCCTTTGATGGACTGTTTCAAAGTAAATATAAGCTTTGTTTATTTTATTTTGCAGCATGCATTTACAACGAAAATTGAAAACATTTGTATGTTTTCAAAATTTTGTAAATTTAAGAAATCTCGAAAATATTTTGGAGGCTAATTTTGAAAGTCATTCCACCCCAAGCAAAGCTAAATATCAGTTGTATGCAGGTGGTGAAAGAGAGTGAAAATAAGACTGGGTACAATGGGTTTTGAGGTAAAGATATAATATGAAGGGGATTCAAGAAGATAGATGACGACGATTGATGTTGCATTTACATTTTTGTAGATTGTTGTTATCAAGGGAAGGAAGTTTTACAGGCTGGAAGTACGAGAAAAGAAGTGGAGTGGGAGAATTCAGTCAAGCTTTTTTCTTTCTTTTTTTATCGTTTCACCCCAAGCAAGACGGTATCGCCAATGGGGCGCAGTGGGGGGTACATTATAAAAGAGTGAAAGTTTAAACAGAAGGAGAGCAAAGAGAAAGACGGACCGGTTACAGGGAGTGTCAGAGATGGGCAATACATTGATGGGAATACCGGTTGCGAGATCAAGAGACAAGGGGTGATGGGAAAAGCACTGGATTGAAGTTGATAAGTGATGGCAATTGATATCTTTTATTTCTAACTTTTCGTTGTGCCTTTTTCTCTTTTCCAAACTATTTTCCTTTTCTTTTTCCCATGTAATTCATGTCTTTATGTATTAATTACTTCATTATTTCTTTTATTTTTCTTTAAAACTACTATTCACGTTTTTTTCTTTTTTTTTTCTTTCATTAAAACTGCCTTTGACATTTTCTGCCCACGTTACTTCATTACCTTTTTTGCATTTTCAATTTCTATATTTTCTTCACTTTCCAACAGACGAAATATTTTTAACATTTTAATTGCTTTTCTTTCTGTACAAAGTGAAATGCATTGCAAATATATATATATATATATATATATATATATATATATATATATATATATATACTTCATGGTGATGTCGTTGAAAGACAACAAAAAATCACAGTAATTGTTGATATTTTTATCGGGTCTAAGTTTTCGGCTCACATAAGCCATTATCAAAGAATAAATATTTATTCATTGATAATGGCTTATGTGAGCCGAAAGCTTAGACCCGATAAAAAATCAACAATTACTGTGTTTTTTTGTTGTCTTTCAAATATATTACCATCAAGTATATCAGACGGTATGAACGGATTCTACACAAAATTAATAGACAAAACTTGTCTATATTATTCAATGAAACCTGCATTAATGAAAAAATGCTGCCAAAATACACACAATATATATATATATATATATATATGTGTGTGTGTGTGTGTGTGTGTGTGTGTGTGTGCACTTGGGATAGATATTATGTTTCAACACAACATCTGTTGAGGACAGCATGTGATAAAATCTTGAGACTCTTAGTATAGATTCAAACCAGATAATGGACGTGTTTTATTTTTGTTTCTGATAATTATAATTGTTCCATCTTTGTATATGCAAAGACTGCTTGCCTTGAATATGTTGTCTTCCGGTCTTGCTTTGGTCGATCACAGTGTAGTCATGTGTAACGGTTAGATGGAGTGGAACAGTGCCAAAAATATATTAGCATTTCTGTCGCATTATAAAATGTTTCTCTTAAAGCATTTTTATGGCAATAAAAAAACGAACATAATTAATATTCAAGCGGAGAAAAGGCTGTTAGCAAACTGAAAACACACCCAAAGCAGGAGAAAACATTTAAAAATAAAAAAAAACACAATATTCCGATCATTTTCACGCCTCACTCTTCAAAGCTCAATCGAAGTAAATATAAGCGGATCACGTTAGGTTTACGCAACCACTTCTTCCTTTTGCTTAAGAAATAACTGTTTTGTTTAATAAAAATGTTTCTACGATTTTCAGATGAAAACTACAGGATATTTTTTTCAGGGAAATAGACTTCTCAAGAATCAATATCTGTATTTCTAGGAGTGACGAGTTTTTATTTCCAAAGCTTAGAATTTTAATGGTACCTCTGGAAGCACACACTGGGGCGCATATATTCGCAGTTCATGTATCATTTAAGACGTTATTTTTTTAATTTAAACTTAGTCTTAATTCTATAATTAGGATTTTGTTGGTCCCTTGAAGGATGCAAATTTGCATTTGGAATTAATTTCATGATGGTTGTCGACTAATTTAAGACTATCTGCTTAACACTTCCGATCCACAAATTTGTTTACGTTTGTCTACATTAGGATATGAACCAGTGCAAATATGGATGTTATGAGAATTAAAACGCCCATAGCCCAGAGGTAGAATCGCCAATTCGGTCGGGTTAAAGAAGCAATTGGAATCTAACCGTACTGATGAGCTGTGATACAGCGAAACAGATCTGTTTGCGGATGAATATATATAAAAGTGATAACATTTATTGAGCTCTCTATTTTTATGTTTAATATTTTATATTAATTTTAATTGTATATTTAACTATTTAATTCTTGTATTTTTATCTATTTAATATTTCATATTCTTCTTCTATGTGCCCTGTCCCTTCAGGACGTAGGCAATCATGGTTCTCCACGTCTCCCTATCCCTTGTGGCTCTTAGTATGTTTACTCCTGTTACTCCTGGCAACCCCCGTTCCGTCAACCACCTTATCAGGCCCTGCAAATATGTTATCCGCTGCCTTCCTCTGTCTCTCTTTCTTTCTATCTGGTCAGTCAGTATCAGCCTTGATAAACTATTTCTGATTAGCCTTTCCGTTTTTACTGGTTTGGCATTCTCTTATATATATATATTCTAAACATATACTGCTAAATATAAGAGACAATGAATGTCTATTATATTTAATCATGAGCCGTTCTAAACGTTGTATTTTGGCTTTAATATCAGTTGAAAATAAAGACAAAAATTCCCCAACATTTGGATAAACTTTTTATTAATTTGTTTCTAAGCTTTTGGCTCACATGAGCCATCTTCAGAGAGGTCACCAAGACGGTAACACAATAACATCCACCATCACCGACGATTTTATTTTGTGTTGACATATATAATATTTTCAAATTATCCGTTTGATTTATTCACACCAACAATGAAGTATATACGTTTTTATATTTTGACACTGATTTTCACCATGTATAAGGCTCGAGAGCCAATCATGGTAGGATATTGCATGTAATGAAGAATGAGAGGTTGGAGAATCAGATACAAATAGGCAAGGTAGAGGGAAGAAGAGACAGGAGAAAATAGCGTGTAACATACTTGACGGGCCTGAGCAGATGGATATGAGAACGGGAGTTGTATGGTGAAATAAGAGAAAGCGTGCTAAGCGCCACCAGGAAGAGGGAGACGTGGAAGGCCATGATCGCCTACGTTTTGAAACGACAAGGCACATAGAAGAAGAAATACAGATTCAAGCAAGATAATGAACGTATATTTTGTTTCTAATAAATGGAACGGTATTAATCCATCTCTTCTCCCTCTAACTAAGGGTTAAATAGCAGGACATATTGTATTCTAATTAATCTCATGGTGGTTGTTTACTAGTTTTTAAGACTATCTGCTTCATACTTACGAACCACAAATTTCTCGGTCAAATATTTTTTAATATTTGACTATTCGTTACACATAAAGAAATCTATTTTACTTTGCGCTTGCTTAAAAGTTAGATTCGTATTTACTAATATTTGAACTGAAATATAAAGAAATTTGTCAGTCTAGTGAATAAACTTGATTAAGTTTCCTTCAAATATGGCATGGAGATTAACACCGTAAATAGTAAGCACATGACGAGCAATGAGAACAGTTTTCAAAGAAGATAAAAGTCTGTGGTCAAAAACTTAAATTAGTGAGGCTAATAAATATTTTGGCTCGATTATTAGGAACAGATGCGCGTTCTGAAGTAATGAAGATCTAATCGGAACGAGATGTCGGAGAAGAGAGTTCGAATCCATGTCGAATTCGTTTCATTCACTTACACACAAATAGCGAACGGAAAGGTATTAATTCATCTATTCTCTCTCTGGATATGGGTAGAGTCTTTTTTTTTAATCATTTCATCACAAGCAAGGCATTCTACTGCCACTATTGCGCAGGGGGTTACATAGGGGAAGGTGATGAGAAAGAGTAGTTAGATATAGGAAATGTCAGAAGGAAGGTGATAGACGGGTAAAGATACCGAGGATGAGGGTTGGGTAGATGGGAAGAGTGTTTGAGAGAATGGATGCGAGCTCGTGTGTTAGGAGGTGTCTATTAACCTTACATTTAAACTCCTGGAGAAATGTAACTGTTGGAGAAGCAAGTATGTGGAAGGGAATTCCACAGGCGGGAAGTGCGAGAAAAGAAGCTATAGAGTAGAAGTTGCGGTTACATTTTATCGGTTTCACTGTAAAAGGGTGGGACCTAGTTGATAATCTAGTATCTCGTGCAAATTCGTACCTAGGGGGCACCAGTGATCTAAGTTCATCGGAGCAGAAGCCGTGAAAGTATTTATAGAAGAGGCACAGGGAAGCCACGTCACGCCTGTGAGAATGTGACTGCAGCCGGTCTGCCAAGTCGGTATCGATCACATTACAGACTCTCCGTTGTATTTTGTCAAGAACCCCGAGGAGAATAACAGGAGCACCCGACCAGATGTGGTAGCAGTATTCAATAAATGGGCGAACGTAATGCCAACTTAATGCGTGAAAATCTTCTGCCTAGTCTCAAAAGTGACATGATCGCCTAAGCGTGTATAACTGTTGTAGCGAGTTTTCGTCGCCAAGTTGTTGTGGCCTGTTTGGGTCAGGAAGAAAGACACGGAAACAAGAAAGGTAAGTTCAAACAGTGTATTAGAATAACAGAACATATATACAAGTAAGAGTGTTTGTAATCAGAAAATAGAAGTGTAAGTCCGAACGGTATAGTTACGCTGCGCCTCGACTACCTTACGGCTGTTTTCTGACTGCCTCACAGCTCCCTTCCCTGAAGTCACGCCGGTAAGTATTTATTGACGGAGGAAGAGTTCATTCCTATATATAGGGCACCATAACAATAGCGTATGACAACTGACTAATAGGAAAGAGGGTGGTAGAATAGGTATAATTTCAAGAACAGCATAAACAATGAATACTATTTCTAAAGTAAGAATTATCTGGAAAGGTAAGAACTTCTGCTTGAAACAACAACAACAACAACAACAAAAAACTGTCGCGTTTTTCATTTTTACCCCTTTTAATTTTTAACTTTAACTTAAAGAATACAACGAAAACTCCAAATATTGGAAATTAAATTCTATTAAACCATCCTATGCAATTCTTACGCTGATCATGTCGAAGTTAAGGAATCTGATACTGTTATGGTGCCCTATCTACATTGGAATGAACTCTTCCTCCTTCATAAATAGTAACCTGCGAGACTTTCTGGAAGGCGGTCGAGACGCAGTGTAACGTGACAGTTCGGATGAACATTTCTATCTGCTGACTAATAACACTATTATTTTGTATATATGTTTTGTTATTCCAATATACTGGTTCAACCTACCTTCTTGTTTCCGTGTTTTTCTTCTTGTCCCTAACAGGCTACAAGAGATACACCATCATAGAATAAATTAAATGGTATGGACATGTTACAATAGCCCAATTCTCTTTCCATTATAATCCTACAACGTTTCATATTAGCAAAATAAGATAAGGGAAACAAAAATTGGACCGACAACGTCACTGAATGGACTGGTAGGCCATTTGTAAAGACTCAGATGATGGAACGCAACCGAGACATGTAGTGGAAGCTGGTCCTTCGCCCAGCTGCAGATAAATCCTACGACCATACACCAGCATAATGAAGATGATGAGGATAACCATGATGTCGATGATATTATTTTTTTTCCTTTCCTATTTTTACTTTTAAACCACGATTGATAATAATAACAATAATAATTTGTAGAAATGATTCTTTCACTGCGTGTTCTTTTCGACGTCAGGTTTCACCAGTGTAGAAGTAGGGAGATGGTTATTGTTTATTGAATCGGCCTTGTGGGAAGTAAACAAACTTTCTACAACATGTAGCTTTATTCACTATCATCAGAAGGTTGGAGAATGGAACGTGTGGAAGAATAAAAGTATACCTTTTGCATGTTTAGATAGAAATTTATGAATAGAAAAGAATAACATGAATTGTTCGAAGTTAATATACACTGAAAAACAGTATTAAGAAGTATTAATAGTTTGTAGTAGTAACTTGCAAAAATGAATGTATGTAGGCAGGAAGGTATGTATGTATGTACACTACCGGCCATAATTATTAGTTCACCCCAATATTTAAAAAAATGATGTATTTCATACTATTTTTTAGTATTTATTGCCAAGTGAATAATATTAAATTAAAATAGAATGGTTATTTTGCTAATGTTGCACAATAACATGTGCATCAAATGAAATTATAAATACTTAATAATTACCCATATTGCAGTTTCATCAATGAAAGAATGAAGAAAATTTAGGGTGGTTCAAACGAATTCAACTTTGCTTCCTTGCCTTGTAAAATTTTGCAAAGTAACAATAACAAAAGAACCATTCTATTTTCATTTGGCAATAAATACTAAAAATAGTATGAAATACATCATTTCTTTTAAAAAAAACTGGGGTGGCCTAATAATTATGGCCGGTAGTGTATATATATATATATATATATATATATAATCTACAGGGTGCGATGAGTAAATTGTCGCTTATTTGCCTTATAAAATTTTGCAAAGTAATAATAACAAAAGAACCATTCTATTTTCATTTGGCAATAAATACTAAAAATAGTAAGAAATACATCATTTCTTTTAAAAAGAACTGGGGTGGCCTAATATATATATATATATATATATATATATATATATATATATATATATATGATCTACATGGTGCGATGAGTAAATTGTCGCTTATTTGCCTTGTAAAGTTTGGCAAAGTAATAATAACAAAAGAACCATTCTATTTTCATTTGACAATAAATACTAAAATTAGTATGAAATACATCATTTCTTTTAAAAATCTGGGGTGACCTAATAATTATGAGCGGTAGTCTATGTATGAGCTTTCATTTTTGGGTAGGATTATCTTTGAAGTTATCACTTAGGATGAATGGTAAACAGGAAGAAGTTGAGAGATGAGAGAGAAAGAGAGACAATAATAGCGATCGCTTGACGTTTGTCAAGGGTACGTGATAATTACTTTCGTCTTCTTTTCTCTCTGGCAACGATCAACTTGTCCCGTTTTTTATATCGTTTATACATCATATGGGAATTCACTCCCGGATGTAATTCTGGCAATTCTATTTTGTTTTTAGTTGTTTCCTAGTTTTCTATTTGTCGAAAAAGATTTCGCATCGAGGTGTGAAATTTCGCGAATTTTGTTTTTGGATTCGGTTTTGCGTGTGTGCTATTTGTAATTCGAGCAAATTCATTTATTTCTAACAAAATCAATGAGTCAGTGCTTAGCATTTGAATATTTAAATCTAGAACTTGTTTTGTTCACTACAAATTAAAACTTATATTCACAAGTACAGATTACAAAACGCTTTAGCTATGTAAAATGTATATCATATTATGCTTTTTTTTTGTTTTTTTTGTTTTTTTGTGGGGGGTTGTTTTAAAAAAGTGGAAAATACCATAATGTTATTTCTAAGATTAGGTCTCTTGTTGGGACCCAGAAAGAAATTAGTATACACCAGAAATCAAAGGTAGTAGTAGTAGTAATAAAAATAATAATAATTGTAACGTAATTTGGTTTTTGGCATCTTCTCATTTCCTAAACGGATCGTCCGAATCTTGATGAATAGCGCGAGAAGCAGAATCAGGCCGGAGATAGGACAAGAACAGTGCGGTTTCGTCAGAGACACTGGAACAAGGAATGCCATATTTATGATTAGGATGCTTTCTGAAAGGGCTATACAAATGAAGAAGGACTTATACCTGTGCTTCATTGATTATGCGAAGGCGTTTGACAAAATACGCCACAAGGAATTGATGAAGATCCTCGGCAGCCTTGACATATTTGGGAAAGACTTAAGAGCAACCAAGAATTCTTACTAGCAACAAACCGCTTGTATACGAACAGGTAAAGAATTCAGCAGATATACAAAGATAGAAAGAGGCGTAAGACAAGGATGTGTCTTTTCACCGGATCTCTTCAACTTGTACATCGAGAATATTTTGAGGACCCTAGAAATAATGCCTGGATTCGTCATCGGAGGCCACAATTTAGACACTCTAAGATACGCAGATAATACAGTGCTAATAGCAGACACAGAAAGGAAACTACAAGACCTCCTACAGAAGGTAGTTGACGAGAGTAGCAAGAAAGGGCTACAAATAAACTGCAAGAAAACTGTATGCAAGATCATCAGTAAAAAGAGCAGTCCAATATGCCAAATACAAGCCGGGGATACTAAAATCAAGCAGGTACAGAAGTTTAAATATCTGGGAAGCGTTCTAACAGAAGACGGAAAGTGCGACACAGAGATCCGAAGGCGAAATGTCATGGCGAAGGAAGCATTCCAGAAGTTGAGTAAAGTATTAAGAAACAGGACAATTTCGCTAGAAACAAAGAAGAGAATACTGGATTGCTATGTGATGTCAGTTCTTCAATATGGCAGTGAATGCTGGACTATATCATCAAAGATGAAGGAGAGACTTGAAGGAACTGGAATGTGGTTCTACAGAAGGATGCAGTAGATATCATGGGTCGAACATGTGAGCAATGATGAGGTTTTGAAAATGATGGAAACGAAAATGAAATTAGTGCTGAGCATCAGGAGGA
Source organism: Ascarosepion bandense (assembly GCA_037127315.1). Lineage (NCBI taxonomy): Eukaryota > Metazoa > Mollusca > Cephalopoda > Sepiida > Sepiidae > Ascarosepion > Ascarosepion bandense. Next base: position 924,514 of record JBBBDQ010001562.1, read on the forward strand.
GACAGCTGAATTTCCTGGGACATGCAATGAGAAAAGAGGGCTTGGAGAACCTGATACCAACAGGCCAGATAGAGGGAAAAAGAGACAGAGGAAAAGCAGCGGATAACATATTTGAAGGACCTTATCAGGTAGATGATGGAACGAGGATTGCGTGGTGTAACAGGAGAAGGCGTGCTAAGAACCACCAGGGATAGGGAGACGTGGATAGCCATGATCGCCTACGTCCTGAAAGGAGAGCGCACATACAAGAATAAGAATGTAACTGTTATTGTTTTTTGCCGGGCTACTTTTTGACAGCATTGAAAAGGACAAAAATAATACCATCGTGAATATTTCTATATTGCTATATGTACATACTTCGTTAATCGCTTGTTGTTCGCCCGTCTATCCAGTTTTTTTCTATCTGTATTATGAGAATGCCACTGTCTGTCTTTCCGGAAATAATCAAGTGTAGCTGACATTCGCGAGGTCATCGCTTGTATTAATAGTTTATTATATGCAACATTCGACCGATTAGCAAGAATTGTATTCGTGTCAATATGATCTTTATCGTTGCCATCAGAACGAGAGTACTTTTCTTATTAATATGATAATTAAACATCTCTCTTCAACTATAAAATGTTGATTTAAAGTTCAAACTCTTACTAATAAAATATATATTTATGTGTATATATGGGAGTGTATTCGTGTGTGTATGTGTGCATTTGTGTGTTGGAGTCTGTGCGTGTTTCTTGAACGCTGACTACTTTAATATTCACTTGAGAATGTTTCTTTTAATGTCATTAAATTTTCTGCTGTCTTTTTTGTTTTTGTTTATTATCAAACAGTGACATTCATAAAAAAGAAACGGAAAATGTTTCTACTATTGGGTCGGAACAAAAATTTGTAGCATTTTAAAAGAGAATTTAAATGCAATTGTAACGCGATCCCTAGGCGTACCTGGTTCAATCCTTCCTGACCCTTAACCAGTCCATCAGCAAAAGTAGGATTGTCCGTTATCACCTAGCTAGGTTAGCCCTGACACGCGAGATGTCGAATGTATATATATATATATTAGTCATCCACATACAAGCCTGTTTCGCTGTATCACAGCTCATCAGTGTGGCTAGACATATCCACTTGCTTCGACCGATTTGGTGTCAGTCGGAGTCTCTACTCCCTAAGCCATCGGCGCATGGCGTCAGAGAACGGAAATTTTAACGTCTTGTATGTAAGCAGTGTATACACACGCCAGTCACCGAGAGAACTTAATTCATTTCTGAAGAGTCACGCATATATATATATATATATATATATATATATATATATATATATATATAAGACCAGATTTAGTTTTCCACCTCTTTTTTACTAAAAAGGTACAACACCAAGGTGATAAATGGTAGCTATGGGGTTCAATTTTTCCCTCACTGTACCAGCTCAAAACGAAAACAACATCAGTTATGCATTTCGACGGAGTTTCCGGTCTCTCATTGATAAAGGGGCGAGAACTTACAAGACAAGACATTCTCACAGTATTTCAGCATAAAAATAATTGTATTCTTCAATTTTAGAAAAAAACTTTAAAATTAACTAGCATCATAGCCCGACGTTGCCCTTGCAACTCCGAACATTTTAGGAGTAGGAGAAAAAAAATCTATTTTCTTTTGTTTTGTGTAAACGTGATTTGATGTTTTGTGTGACATTGTCAACAACATTGCGTTTGTTTTCGTTTCAAAATTACAGGGGGAAATATTTACATTTTGACGAAATGAATTTAACATAAAAAAAAAATTATTTTCTTTTACTGAAATTAGAAATATAAAAAATATTACGCTCGAAGATTCCGAAAATTTTCGAAGAATATTTAAAAACGTAGATATTTAATTTTAGAGAAAACAGTTACATTAATGCCACACTAATTACAGATATTTTTTAATTATTTTTTTTTTACATATTTTGTTTTTGTTTGAAAAAACACTTATTTTAAAATATTTCTTTTGTTTCAAAATGATCACATATTCACATTTTGTTGTTGACCAAATTAATTTTTAAAACGTCGGCATAAAAATTAAATTTACGGGCTCATTTTTTAATAAAAAATATTTTTGTCACGTTTGACACGTATGATTTGATTTCTGTGATGTAATTCAGCAACCATCTTAGATTCTAGATGTTTTACGGAGCAAATGTAAACAATCAGCTTCATTGGCCAAAAAGTGCGAAAGAGAAAATTGCTGAACTTAAACTCAGAAAATATGTGTAAAAATAGCTTCCCTGTAGATATGTGACCCTTTGAATGGCATAGCTTAAAAATGTAGGCAAGCATAGGTTACAGTCACACACTGTCTCACAGACTGCCTTTTATAAATATAGATAAAAAATGAATACCGGCCATTTTGAAATACGGTAGCACAATATAATCGATTCCAATATGGTAGCTCGACTTCAGTCGCTTTCTCAACGACGTGATGTGGCTACCCTATGTTTTTCTACATATATTTTCACGGCTTCTTTTCTGAGAATCTTATATACGCGGAACCCATTCCACATGGATTTACTCGAACTCCTAGCTTGGTAACTAGGTCCCATGCTTTTACAGTCAATACGGTCAAATGTAACCGCTACATTTACTCAATCGGTGTCTTTTCCCGCCTGTGAAACTTCCTTACGTATAATTACTTTTCCGATAGCTGCAATCTCCAAGATTTTAAGTGAAAATTCAATTGTCATCTTTCCTCACCCTGATTCCCATGTTCATTTTATCTTTTCCCTGCAACCCCTGGAGATATATTTCGCATCAGTCTTCCGATTTATCTCTTATCCTTTTCCGATATCCACTGTATCTTAGTCCTCGTTCTTTTCAATCTCCACTCATGTAAGACCCTGTGAAACAGGAAATTGCTGGAAGGAAAATGGTTATAATATAAATTTTTAAAAAATTAATTATAGAGATATTCAAAAACATGGTCGCAATTTTGTTCTTAAGGACATTAAATTCTGTGTAG